>JASDQU010010345.1:116809-129569 GCA_032191745.1 Picea mariana | reverse complement strand
AAAAACCTGTTCTTCCAATCTTCAACCACCTATCTCACCTGGAGAGAGTGTTGTACAAACTGGCCAACAAGCCACACAGGATCAAACACTACACATCCACCACAATCCATGGGAATCCAAATACGAACACCCCAGGGCAGCTCCAGACTTATGCAACAGTATAACCAGGCTTAGCAGGGATGAGACACTTCTGTTTTCTCAATTTGGCAACACGGAATAGACTCACACTCTGGATTCTCAGGGATGCGTGACGAGTCGTCTACGTAGGGGTCGATTCAGACTTAACGGTTCACAACCGAAAGGGTGTCCAACCTTCCAGAAGCAAATACAAACACCGAACTTTTTGGTTCAGAGTGCACGAGGGTATCTCTTGCAGAGGTCAGACAGGTTCACCTTCTGACGGTCGGGTAGAATGGAGGAGGAACCCCCGAGCACGGCTCATCTCAGCCTTTCATTGCATGCGCCAGGGTTGACACTTGTCCCCCATGCGACTGCATGCCTCCTTCAGCTTGCGTTCCTCCCACCATTTGGAAATCACATGTCCTTCCAAAAGGAATTAAGTTAAAACATATAATGCACATATCTTTTGAAATAATATTAAAATATTATTCTCAAGGCTTAAGCCCCTAGGCTTAACACTTAGCCCCTCTTCCCACCTTCCAACCCCTAATGCCTTGCCCACTCTATGGAAGCTTAGTCCCCCATCACTCATTCATCGTGTTGGCCTGCACGCGGCGGTGTTTATATTTTTATTAATGCTCTGCATGATTACATATATAAAAGCAGGCTCTTGGCCTTCAACACTTAGGCTCCCTGTCCTAATAATCACATAAGCCCCCAACTTATATAAACTTGGCTCACCAGCCTACTAAAACATACTTACAATTCATAATGCAAGCTTTACATCAGGGCTCGGCCTTGGGGACACTACATATATGGTACTTTGTGTTGATGTGCTTGGTTCGATCATGGAATATGAGATTCTTGTCCAACTTGATTGCATAAGTATTGTCAAACAAAAGAGGAGTAGAGTTCACCTTTTTATCTTGCAAATATTCAAGTATTTTCTTGAGCCACACAATCTCCTTTGTTGCTTCTGCAACTACCACATATTCTACCTCTGTTGTGGAATCCGTTGGATCTAACTATTTGTGTGAACTCTAGGAGACAACTACTCATCCAAGACTCATAAGATAGCTTGAAGTTGAAAATCCATTTTCTTTATTCCCAATGAAGTTTGAATCAAAATATCTAATTAGGTTGAAGTCATCCACCTAAGAATACTTGAGTCCAAAATATTGAGTTCCCTTCAAGTATTTTTGAACTCTTTTTGTAGTAGACCAATGTTCTTCACAAGGTTTTTGAATGAACCTAGAAAGAATCTCAAAAACAAAGGAAATATCTAGTATGGTGGTGGTAAGGTATATAAGAATTCCCACAAGTTGTATGTACTTGGTTGCATCCTCAAATTCATTCCCTTCTTTTGATGCGAGCTTCAAATTCTGTTCCATTAGAGTAGAGACAGGGTTACACTTAACCATGCCAAACTTATTCAACAATTCTCCAATGTACTTCTTTTGAGAGATGGATATGTACTTTGGATTTTGAGTCACTTCAATTCCCAAGTAGTATTGAAGATGGCCCAAATATGTCATCTCAAAGACTCTCTTCAACTCTTTCTTTATGGATGCAATACAGATTTCATTGTTCCCTGTTATCAATAGATCATCTACATGCACTACAAGATATGCCACAATTTTTCCAACTTTCTTGAAAAATAGAGTTGCATCATCAATATTAAAGTTCTTGAAATTCAATTTCAAAAGATTCTCAATTAACTTTTCATACCAAGATTGCGGTACTTATTTTAGGCCATATAAGGATTTGATGGGTTTGCATACTTTATGTTCTTGAATCTTCACAAAAAAACATTATGCATGAGACATGGATACATTCTCTTTCAAGTATCCATTCAATAAAGTAGTCCTCACAATCATTTGATGAACTTTTCATATGTGTTTCCAAGGAAAATAGAGTACGAATGGTAGCCCATTTTGTTGTGGGGGAAAAGTCTCCTCATAATCAATACCTTATTTTTGTATGAATACTTTTTCCACAAGCCTCTCTTTGTGCTTCTCAAGTGAGCCATCTAGTTTGTACTTGTTCTTGAAGACCCACTTGTAGCCAATTGGTTTGGTTCCAAATGGAGGGTCCACCAACTTACATGTCTCATTCTTGATGAGAGCATCATATTCATTTTGCATGGATTCTTTCCACTCATCATGAGAAGCAACTTGTACAAGGGAATTTGTTTCAAAGTTAGTATATAAATTCAATTCAAAATCATATGAAATATCCATATCATCTACATCACCTGAATTTGAATTATCTACATCACCTCCATATTGTCTTGTGGAGCTTCTAGTTCTTGTCTTTCTAACCCCATCAGGATGAAAACTTTCAAGTGTCTTTATGGGCCACTTTGGTGGACCTTTCTGAGATGGTCCAAGTTACTCAACTGATTGAGATGGTTTTTAATTCTCATCAAGGTTAAACCTTTGGATCCTCTCAATCACATCATCCAAATGAACTTCAGGTTCTGATGAAGTGGTTGGAACTTCTCCATGAGGGGGAGATGGTGCTTCAAAAAGAGATTCCAAAGATTGATCCAAGATAGGGATTCCCCCCTTCAAGATGTGGAATATCATCATCAAATATATAATATGTCTTTACATGAGTGAATTTTTCCAAATGGTCAAGCTGGCACTCAATAGTCTTATCGTTCTTGGAGGATTCAAGAAAAAATACATCTATGGAAAGAATGAATCTCTTGTTTACCTCATCGTAAAGATGATATTCCTTGGTGGTATTTGAGTACCCTAAGAAGATGCACTTCTGACTCCTTGCATCAAGATTGTTTCTTTGATCCTTAGGAATTAAGGCATAGTAGGTGGAACCAAATATCCTCATATGCCTCATCAAAGGAATGCATCCATACTACATTTCACAAGTAGTCTTATTTCCAAGAGCATGAGATGAACACCTTTTTTTCATATAAACTGCATAATCCCAAAACATCAATTTCACATTTTTGAAAACATCATGGAACAAACCATATTTAAGAGAGTCTTGTCCATTCTTTCAACTACACCATTCTATTAAGGATTGTATGGAGCCATGGTTTGATGCTTGATCCCATGTTGGTGAATATAGTTTTCAAATTCATTAGATATATATTATTTCCATTATTAGTACAAAGAGAGCCAATATGAGACTGAGCTTCCTTTTGGACCCATACACAATTTTTTGTTTAAAGTTTCAAAATCTTGTAATGTGTTTGTCAATAAGTAACCCTAACACATCCTGGTGTAATCATCAATAAAGGTCATGCTATATCTATTACCATTAGTAGATGGAACAGTGATGGGGTCACACAGATCAAAATATATCAATCCAAGTTTTCTACATGCTATGGAAGTGGAAGAATGAAATAGTTGTTTGCTATGTTTTCCAAGGATACAAGAATCACATTGCTTCAAATTCCTAGGAATAGTAGGAAAACCAGAAACACCATTATTTTTCAAGAAACAATGGTTTCCATAATTAATGTTGTGACACACTCGACCCCCTTAACTCTCTCTTAGGCTGGTGGGATGTGAAGATTTCTCTTTCTCTACTTAGCTCTTATCTGATCCTAAGGACCATAGATGGATTCCACTCTCCAAGATATTTCCAACGAACGTAACCATGCCCAAACCCAATCTCTGGATCTAAAGTTATAGCCTCTCGAAGTATCCAGGCTCTCATTGTCAAAATCCATCTTACTCCCACATGGCATCCATGTGACTTCTTTCCACTCATACCATACGATGTGGTGATAATGTAGCACCGATGTGGCACATGCCCCTAACTCATCTTTCAAAGATTCCGACTTCATGAAATATTTCATCGTCTTCGTCAGGGCTTTATTGTCAAGAGTTCTATGTCACCTCAACCAATAGTTCTGATGAAAAAATCGATCAGTAATATCCTTGATCAGACAACTCTTGGTCTATGATTTCTATTAGCTCTGATCGTGTCAAAACTTCCATCTAGAAAGGTCGTTAACATCCATGCTCTCAAGATTTTTTGAGGTGGTTTGGGTGGGACCTACACTAATTAACAATTGATATTTCATCTCGCCTCCTTGTCAACCCATAACTATCATTTAACCTAAATACCTTTTCGTCTTCGACACATTCTCCCATCCTTACTTTTGGACCATGCCCGACATCCTTCGATGAATGGATGAGATCAAGTGGAATCTATATTCGATGGTCTAGATTGTAGTCAAATCCATAAGGGATTCCAATCCCTTTGAGACCACTCACGTCCATTATCCATTCTACTGGTGACACATGTCACCCTAGGAAACCCACTGGTTTCCATGCTAGCATGCCATGCCAACATGATGTCAACATCCCCTTTTATTACCTAAATGGGGTCTACGACAATCTACGATAGAGATCAACTCTCACATATATGCAGATGAATGACTCTCTTCAATCCTCAAGCCTTCATCATCATCGAAGCTTCTTTAGGCTCATCCCCCACTTCATCATCTTGTTATACCCCAACGAGGATGCGTCTGACACCAATGGTCCATATATTGTCGATGTCACACCCAACAAATCAACAATCCTCAACTCATCTTAAGGTTTTTTTCATCATCGTCAGAATTTACATTAGTCCCGACACTTTCTTGTTCCCAACGAAGGGATGAGATCTACTCACCCTATTGAATAAACAACTATAAACTCTCCCGACTCAACACATGATTTCTCTATTGATTGACACACAAATTAGGGATTTAGCCAATTTTAGGATTCTACAAGACCTTGTCATATTTCCAGGAATTCGAAGCCTACTCTGAGATTATCAAAGACCTAATAACTTCATAAAAAGGAATTTCTTGCATATATTGCAACATTTCCACTTAAGGGTTTGGGTTTTCCCTCAGAACTCACATCCCTTTCTTCCTCACAATAACCTTCCCTACATCAGGGCATTCAACTATTGTGTAGTGAATATTTTGTCCATATCTTGCAGACTTTCCTCTCAAAGCTGCAATATTCTTAGGAACACAGACTGTCCACACTTGTTCGAATTCATAGTTTGATAGGTTAAACAATGGGAACAACAAGCATATCCCAATTTATCAGTAATTCCATTCATTAATTGAAAGAATTCACATTTCCCATTTGAATTAGAAAATTAAATACATACATCATTCATAACATTTATACAGATCAAGTTAAATACTTATATGATCAAGGAAAATATCCAACATCAACTGACTAAGAGAGGAGTCCCTTCCTCCCAACCTTAGGCCATACTTTAGATTTCCTTCCTATAGTACCCCACCCCCATGCCAAGCCATGATACCAAAAGGGGAATGATTTGGTTGGTTTCTAAGCTTAAGATGATCCAAGAAGGTTACTCTCCTTCCTATTTTGACAACAACAAAAGTTTCCCCTATTCCCACTGAGCTCAAGGTCTCTATAGGTTTATCAGGTAGTTTATCAACTAGATTTCCTTTTCACAAGGGAGTCCCTTCTCTACCATACAGTTCCTCGGCGACCTCCCCTTACCTTGTCGGTTTCTTTCCAGTAAGTACCAAGTTGTATCCCTCTATTGCTCTAGTCTGGATCTAATTCTTGTCTGTTTCAGGGTGATCATCATCAAATTGGACAAGCTTCATATATTATTCAAGGAAATCTCTCCACTTTATCCTTCTCTTTAATCAATGATCTCTCCACCTATGTTTGTTGCACTATTGTTCTGTGAACCTGCTACTCATTCATTATTTCTAAGTTTCTTTCTCTTCTTGAGCTCCTTCGTTATCGGATCTATGATGCCACACTTGGTGACCAACTGTTCGTTCTCATGTGTGCTTTTGTTTTCTATGTGTCTCCCTCTTCCTGCTGGGTTTTTAGTCTGGTGATGTTTTTCCACCTTTGGTCTCTTCCTTGTCAATCCTCTTGATATTCCAATGGCTTCCTAAAGATGTAACTTGTAGCTTGCAGTTCCCATCCTGAAGCAGAAAATATGTGGTATCCTCAACGTCAGTCTGCTTCGTTGCACCTTGCCTTCCTCAAGAGACAATACAACCAACAATTATTAACTGCCTCAACCACCGATATGACCTCTAGAATTGGTCATGTGGTTTCCTACTAATTTGGGTACGTTGGTAGGTGTATGTTTATGATTTGCAAGAATAGGATAGCCTGCTAAAAAAGCTTCTTTTTTTATTCATAAAAAAATCTTATCTCCCCCTCACCGACCCACTTCATAAATTCCTACCTCATCAATTCCCACTTGTGTATCATGGAAAATACTTTCAAGGTTGTTCCCTATGATTCAATTGTTTGGTAGTTTCATTAATTAAAACATAATTACATTCTTCATAAACATAAACATATGAAGTCTTGGAATAATTACAATCTTGGGGGAAAATAGGGTGTTATATTCCCCTCCCCCTTAAAGAAACACCATCTTCAATGTTTAAAACACCATGTATATACAATTATACATAAAAAAAAATGAGTATGCCAATCTCATGGCATCTTCCAACTCCCATGTAGACTCATCTACTCCAATGTGCTTCCATTGCACCTTGACCTACACGATGGCTTGGTTCTGGAGAATTGTTTTTCTCTTGTCCAAGATGCATTGAGGTTTGAGTTGGAATTATCCCTCCAATTCCACCTGTATCATAGTCCAATCAATAAAATTATTATAATCATGTACATATTTCTTTAACAAAGACACATGGAACACATTATGAGCTTTAACAGTAGGTGGTAATCCAATTCTGTATGCTACAGGCCCCACTCTCTCCAGGACTTCAAAAGGTCCATAGTAGCGGGGTACTAATTTAGCACACATTCCCATTCTTAGGGAACTTCTCTCATGTTTCACTCAAAGATACACATGATCTCCCACTTTTAAATCTCATTGAGTTCTCTTTCTATCTGCATAGCTCTTTTTTCTGTCTTGAGCTACTTTCAAGTTATGCCTTATCTTAACCATGGCTTGTTCCATTTCTTTCAACAATTCTAGTCCAAGTGTGATTCTCTCCAATGGACTATCCCATCTAATAGGAAATATACACTTCTTTCCATACAAAACCTCAAACGGGCTCATTTTCAATGATTCCTGATAATAATTGTTGTAGGAAAACTCTACCAAGGGTAGCTACTCTTCCCACTTCTTAGGCTAATGTATAACATGCATCCTCAACATGTCTTCTAATACTATGTTCACTCTTTCGATCTGACCATATGTTTGAGGATGGTAGGCCATGCTAAATTCCAATTTTGTTCCCAAGCCTACAAACAAGATTTTCCAAAAACTTGAGGTGAACTTGGCATCTCTATCCAAGATTATGGTATTGGGAAAACCATGTAATCTGAAAATGTCCTTCATAAAACTGTTAGCAACATTTATAGATTTTAAAGTAGATTTAATGGGGATGAAGTGAGATCCCTTACTCAACTTATCCGATATAAACATGATCACATCATCTTGCTTGATTGTCTTTGGTAGACCTGTAATGAAATTTGTGGAAATCGTTTCCCATTTCCACTTTGGAATTTGCAAAGGCTGCAATAGCCCAATAGGATGTTTGTGCTCAAGTTTTACATGTTGTAACTCTAAACATTTTTTAATGTATTGAGCAATGTCCTACTTCATTCTAGGCCAGTAGTACATTTGTCTTACTATTGTCACCATTTTTTGATAACTAGGGTGACCTACATATGGTATTCTATGGAACTCATCCATAAGAGAACACCTCAAATATGTTGAATTAGACACATACAAATTATTATTATACAACAATGTATTATTAGACTCAAGCTGATATCCTTTATATTTATTTTCCCTAGGTTCTTGTTGTAATCCTTTTGTGACTTGATTGAAGAACTCATATTCCTGCAAGAGGGTTTTAATCCTCTGCTTGATATCTGACTTGCCTACACTTTCTGTCGCTAAGTGTATAGTCTACACACTTCGATTGAGTGCGTCTACCACTTTGTTTTCTTTTCCTTTTATTTGTGTGATTTTGAAATCAAACTCGTTGATCAATGCCATCCACCTGGCCTATCTAACATCCAACCTCAACTAGTCTAATAGATACTTTAGACCAAAATGGTATGTCATTAGGACAAATATTTTATTGAGCAAGTAATGCCTCCATATCTTCAATGCATGCATAGTTACTGCCAATTCTAGATCGTGGGTAACATACTTCTGCTCATGCTCATTCAATTCTCATGATTCATAACAAATCACTTTGTCTTCTTGCATAAGAACTCCTCATATTCCTTCCTTGCAAGCATCAAAACAAACCAAAAAATTCTTTTCTGGGTCTGCAATCTTTAGAATAGGGGCATTAGTTAAAAGATGCTTCAGCTAATAGAAGCTATCTTCACACTCTGGTGACCATAAAAATATCTTCCCCTTTCTTTGCAATGAAGTAATGGGGTTACTGATCTCGGAAAATCCCTTTATGATCCGCCAATAATATCAAGACAACCCCATGAAGGATCTTACTTCTATGACATTCTTAGGGGCAAGCCAATCCATGATTTCCTTGATCTTTTTAGGATCTACTTCTACTCCTTGTAATGAGATTATGTGGCCTAAATAATGGATTTTGTTTTGAAATAAATCTCACTTTTTGAACTTAACATATAGATGGTGATCTCTTAGCACATGTAACACTATCCTGAGATGCTCTTCATGCTCTTCTCTGTTCTTGGAATACACCAAAATTTCATCCAAAAATACCTGGACAAAATTGTCTAAATATTTGCTAAGAATGCCATTGATTAGACACATGAATGTAGCTGGTGCATTTGTAAGCCCAAATGGCACCACTACAAACTGATAGTGCCCATACCCCATTCTAAATTTTATCTTGTGGATGTCCTCAATCTTGATTCTAACATGGTGATATACATACCTCAAATCAATATTTGAGAAGACTGTTGCTCCTATGAGCTGGTCAAAGTGATCATCTATCTTGGGAAAAGGATATTTGTTCTTGATGGTCATCTTGTTCAACTTCCTATAGTCAGTACATAGCCTCAAGGTACCATCCTTCTTCTTTACAAACAAGGCTAGTGCTCCCCACAGAGATAAACTCGACCCAATGTAACCTTTATCCAACATTTCCTTCAACTGCACCTTCAACTCCACCAACTTTGGTGTGCTCATCCTATAAGGTACTTTTGAAGTTGGTACTGCTCCAAGCACAAGATATATAGAAAAGTCAAGATCTATTTTCATAGGTAGTCTTGGCATCTCCTCTGGAAACACATCTCTGAATTCCCATAGCACAAGGTGATCTTAAATTTTCTACTCCTTGTTTTTAGTTGATTTAAGAACTTGTATATCATACAAGGGGCATCCTTTTCTGATGAACTTATTGAGTTGCAACTCTAATATTTTCCTCACTGAAAATGACTTCCGAATGCCTTGAAAGATTCTTGCATTTCCCTCATTGTCTCCACATTCCAAAATATTCTCATAACAATTTAATTTTTCCTTGTGGGAAGCTAGCGAATCCATACCAAACACCACTTTGTCTGATCCTAGGGGTAGGATATTCAAGGCTTCCTAAGTATGCAAACCATTTATTTCAATTGGACATGCTTCAATCACCTCAACCGCTTTCCTCTTTGTTCCAGTGGCTAATTGAACCAACCATGCTCTTGCATGTTTCTTTCTTTGTAATGAACATGCCTCAACAACTCAAGGTGAAATATAACTAAGGTTAGATCCTGGGTCAACCAAAATAGATCTATGTTGATTGGTAATAGTACCTTCCAATTCGACCATAGAAGCTTGGTGATCCGCTTGTTGATTTTCCATCGCTGGCTATATTCTCGGTACACTTCTGCCTACATCGTTTATTGTGGCTGCTTCCTATACGTTATACACCTTCCTAGTGTCATGATTTATGTGAGGAAAATCCCTCAACATGTGTGGCTCTTCACATCCACAACATTGCAAAGTTTCTTTCTTAGGGTCCTCTTCTCTTTCTCTTGCTTGCTCTGGTGGCTTATTTCCACTTTGAGATGGAAAATTTTTTGATGCAAAATTTTTCTTGGCTGAACAAACTACGCACTCTTCCTTGAATTATTGTATGGGAATGAATTGAATCCCTTCTTCTAAAATCCACTCTTGTCCTTCCACTTCCAATATTTTGAAATCTCTTGTTTATGCTTAGACCAGTCATAACAACACTTAGTCTTCTGAATAGTGTCTTCCAACTTCTTGGGTTTATCAAACTCCATCCTGTCTTTGTAGGATTGTGTAAATCCAATGAGAAAACATTGCACTCTCACTTTCTTATCCTTAAGGAAAGGGACATACCTCAACAACTCCATAAACCTTTTGGCATATGCATCCATGGTAAGTTGTCCTAACTTATGCTCACGAAATTCCTTAATTTTGTCATTGTAAAACTTTTTCGATAAGTAAACCTTTTAGAAGTGTTTCTCAAACTGTTTCCAGGTCAATTTTTTTTCCTTCAGCCCCTTGATATCCTTAAGGTATTCCCACCAAATGGAAGCTCTTCCATTCATATTAAAAATGGAAATCCTTGCCTTGGTATTCTTAGAGTAATTGTGTACCCAAAAATACTTCTTTAGACCAAACAACCATGCTTCAACTTCTTCTCCTTAGGTAAGTGACTTAGCCTTCTTGAATTATTCAATCAAAGAACTCTATGAATATTTATTCTTTTTCTTTTTAGAGATACTTGACTCTGTGCTACTACTGGAATTCTCCACTGAAGTAGTCTTTCTGCTAGATGACTTCGTGGAAACACTTCCAATAGATCTACATTTCTTGGCATCCTTATGCCTCTTCCTGGAAGAACTATTTCCCACATCATTGTGATCCAATCCATGATTCTGAGCATCTGAAGGGGTTTTCAACCTCTCTGATTACTGCAAATCTACATTACTTGGGCTTTGTTGCATATCTTTTTGAATCTTCGACAAGATCTATAGTAACATTGCATTCAACTCCACCTATTCAACTTGAGCTCTCATGAGCCTCTCATTTTATACCTTCAAACTTCTGATAGTGGCAATCAAATATGGAGGGGATTCTCTATCCCTTTGACCATTAGATTCCTCATCTCTGAGGCGCGAGGTGTCATCCATGCTATGTTATACCATTCATCTTTTCTTCCTTTCAATTCATCCTATGTGCTGAAACAACAACCATCATTAGTGATTACATTACCGATTTAAATCATACATGTTAAACAAAATCAAATCTTTCTTAAATGGTTTCAAGCGACCTTGGCGACCCATTCAATCCTAGAGTTTGAAATTTTCTCTGATACCACTCTGTGACACACCCGACCCCCTTAAACCTCTCTTAGGTTGGTGGGATGTTATGATTTCTCTTTCTCTACTCATCTCTTGTCTAATCCTAAGGACCATATATGGATTCTTCTCTCCGAGATCTTTCCAATGACTATAACCATGCCCAAACCCAATATCTAGATATAAAGTTACAACCTCCCTTGGTGACCTCCCCTTAACAGTGTTGATTTATTTCTAGTCAGTACCAATACGTAGCCCTCTATTTCTCCAGTATGGATCTGGGTCTTCTATGTTTTAGGGTCATCATCATAAAATTGGAAAAGCTTCCTATTTTCTTCAAGGAAATCTCTCCACTTTCTCCTTCTCTTCAATTAGTGATCACAAACACCTTTGTTCTCTGCACCATTGTTCTGTGAGCCTACTACTCATTTGTTCTTTCTCAGGTTATTTCTCTTATATATCTCCTTCATGTTATAGTCTCTAATTCCTCACTTGGTGACTAACTGTTCATTCTCATGCGTGATTCTCTTTTATGTGTGTATCCCTCTCCTTGTTGGGTGTCTGGCCTGGTGGTGTTTTTCCACCATTGTCTCTTCCTCCTCCACTCCTCTTGGTATTCTCATGGATTCATGTAGACATAACCTATAACCTACAATTACCATCTTCAAGGGGTAAATCCATGGTGTCCTCTGTGTTAGTCTACTCAGTTGACCCCTTTCCTTCCTCAAATGATAATACCACTAACAATTATTAATTGCCTCGACCACTGATCTGACCTCCATAATTGGTCATGTGGTTTCCTACTAATATGGGTACACTGGTAGGTGTTTGTTTGTTCTTTGCAAGAATAGGATGGCTTCCTAAACAAGTTTCCTATTTTCTTCATAAAAAACATCTTATCTCCCCCTCACTGACCCACTTCATCAATTCCCACTTGTGTATCATGGTTGATACTTTCAAGGTTGTTCCCTCTCAGCCAATTGTTTGGTGTTTTCATTAATTAAAACACAATTACATGCTTAAGAAACATAATAATATGAAGTCTTATCATAATTACAGTCTTGGGGGAAAACAAGGTGTTACAAATGTGTCCAAATCTAGCATTCCATAAGAGACTAGATGGAAATATACCTTCATTGTGGTGAGAGAGGTATGCATAATTATATGCATGAGAAGGTGTCCCTTTCAAGTTTGGAAATCTTCTATCCTCCACTCTAGTCATTTTTAGCACTAGGAATCACCCTCTCACTGTAATGAGGATAAGCTCAGTACCCATTAGTTATACAGTAAATGTAAATGAGTTTTAAAGGGGTCAAATGGATAAGACTTGAGATAATGGCGTTCTAACTCCGAAAATATGGGATGGCATGCAC
>JASDQU010010345.1:103692-116750 GCA_032191745.1 Picea mariana | reverse complement strand
AAGGAGGAAAAAACTCAAACACAAGATCCTCTTGAATTCAAATTTTCAAGGAAACTGAAAGACATTATAACGACCCTATAATCAAACATTCATCATAATACAATCACACCAATCCATGTGAATCAGTCAATCATGAACTCTCTCAGTATCAGAGGCAAATAAGATGGAGTAAGAAAGATGACGTAGATTAACCAAGGTGTCTCAAAAAATAAATACATAACCAGAGAACCAGTTTTCTTCATAAAAATATTACAATAGAAGGGAGCCTAGCTCAACCATTCGACCCTTATGAAATATCAAAACTAGCTATATATAAGTAGAACTGGTGCAACCATCAGGAGTGTGATTGGATTGCTGCATTCAAAGTTTTTAGTCGGCGTCTACTTTGTTAGACTGTGCAGACAATATTCTGTTGTCAGATGCGAGCTCTTCCATCTGGACCTTCTTTGTCAAATTGTGCATGCAGCTCTCTATCAGACATGAGCTCAAATATGCCAATCCTTTCTAGCTTTCCATTTTTGTGCTGAGATGAGGTCTCAACCACCACTGTCATTCTTAGTAACTACCTTCATCGGGATCAGGACGAGGCCTGACACCCATAACTGTTCTTAGATGGTGCCAACGACTTCTGTGAGTCAATTTGATTCCCCGAGGTTATGTAGATCTTCTTCTGCGACCAATACAGGCGCAACAAGTGGCGGGCCGATAGCATATGCGCAAGGGTGATGTGGAGAGAAATGCTTGGCGCAAAATTGCATGGCACGATGAGTGAGTGACGGTCATGTGGAAGGAAGCAGAGGATGTTGGAGATTTTCAGACCCCAAACATTTCATTTTTCCTCTGAAAATCATGGGCAGAATGCCACATGATTTATACCATAATTCTCCTGAGGGTAAACCTCAATTATGCTTGATTTCTATGAAATAGGTTGCAAATTCTAGTGTTAACATTTGGCACCACAGGGGATGCATGCTCCCTGCGAGCTACCAAGAACAAGTAGTTCCAGTGCCTTAGTTGTTGGGATATGGAGTCATACTTTGAAACATCATACTGAAGAAAACAAGCCGAAAAGTACACTATTCTAAAAAAGAAAGAAAACACACCTTCTCTTGAGGGAGCTTATTTATGTACAAAACCTAAGTTAACTGACTTTTACAAAATGCTAGGTGAAAACAAACTTCCACCATAGCCATTCAAACTATTTGATAACTGAATCCTTCACTTCACTGCAAATGACCCATAAAAGACAAGGAAAGCGTGACAACTAACTAATTTCATTCTTATGATCACCCATATTACCTTCAAATACTGATAAAAAGATCAGGCCTACATGCTCAAAATCATTTGAAAAGTGTAACTTTATGTACTCATCGACAGGGTCATGAAACTGAAGGCAACACATGATTAACTTATGAAAGGTTACCTTCATTGTTTCAAAGTTGTTGACAACTGGATTGATGTCCTCTACAGACACACTTGATTGATTGATAGCCACAAGCATCTGTGGGTCAAAAAGATGCTTGTTGTGAACTGTAGGTACAAGTGGAAGAAGGATGGACGTAGGAGGATGCTGATCCACTGATGACTGTTGATTTACTTCTATCTATGTATAAACGATCTCTTCACGTGCCTCAACTAAGGGCTGCTCCTGCTCAAACTCTCAGGTTGTGTCTTCTGTGACAAGGCCAACTTCTGCATCATCCTTACTGTCTTCATAGTGATCAAATATAAGATAAGCTTGTTGCTCATCATCACTAGAATATCAATAAAAAATGGGTTTCCTTTCATGTCTATGATCAACCTTTAAAACAATAATTTCATCAAGAATATAACTGTTAAAAATATCCATTTCAGGAACAATAGTAACTACTGCTTCTAGTTGTTCATACACATGATTTTCATCAAGACAGGGCTGCTCATGGGTACCTACATAGAAGACAAAATTATCCATGGTCTTTTCTTCATAGGGACAACAGGTAAAAACTGCCTTACGTTCAGAGTTGAGATGATACTGACTTTGAATCCTGGCACAAGCTCAAAGGTTCTCCTCTACTTCCTCAACATCCACGAATAAATGTGATAAAGATGTAGATTTCCTTTCTCTTAGGAGAAGGACAAGCTCTAAATGTTGATCCATGACATAGTACACCATGGAAATAGTCTCTGTGGGTCTGATCAATGATCTCTATAGGCATACTATGATAAACACTGCAAAACCTCCTATTGAATTCAACCAAGGCTTCCTCTTCCCCTCTCCTCAAGGCATTAAAATCATCCCAGTATTGATCAAGGGACTTGTTCTCACCCCACCACTTTAAAAAAGCATTGTACAACTCAACCCAAGAATCAATGGAGTTAGCTGCCAAACCCTTAAACCATACAACAACATCTCCTAACAAGGATTTGGAAAACAACCTCATGGTAACATCCTCATGAACTATCTCAAACTGATCAATAAAATTCTCAAAATCTTCCACATGCCTCTCAACTGTAACATGATCCTCTCTAGAAAAATGAGGAAAGTACATAAAGAAATCAAGAGGATAAGGATGAATATGATATGGAAGTTTTAAAGGTTTAAACAACTTGTCTCTGATTCTAGTTTGAAAACTAGTGGGTTGAATATGAGGCTTAACACACTGATGGCAAGGCTCAACAGTAACAACAGGATGTGATGATATTTGAGGAGGATGTGGATCAGTTTCAACCTCCCCAGGGATGCAAGGGTGATTGAGTTCAGGAGGGGTTTCAATATGAATCTCATATTTATGAGTAGGCTGAGCTGAGGATATAATATCAACATCTACAACACAGGAAAAAAAAAGGTATGCTTCTTCCAAGGATGGATATATAAAGGAAGGCTGGTGATCAACCGAATAAACAAAGAAAAATATGATCCTCTTTATATGTGAAGGGAAAAACAAAAATGAGCTGACAAAGAACAACAAAAGTTCATGAAGAAAGCTCATAAGATGATACCTAGTCATTTCCTTCATCTTTCTGTCAATAGGATCCTACCCAGTGGAGTCTCTAATGTGGAGTCGCCGGGTAGATGATTACAGTCAATTTATGTATCCCTCTCTTGTCTACCATCAAGAGTTGGATCTATGTCGTTCTTCCCAGGGAGCTCTTCAATCTGCTCAAATCCGTCCCCGACAACAATGCCATTTATGTTAGCACTAGGAATCACCCTCAGAATGTAACGAGGATAAGCCCAGTACCCATCATTTATATAGTAAATGTGTTTTAAGGGGGTCAAATGTATAAGACTCGAGATAATGACGTTCTAACTCATAAAATATGGGTTGGCATGCACAAGCAATTGAGATCTTGTATAAAATTCAGTCAGTAAGTTGGAGTAAAGGTGAATAAGAGGAAGACTTTGGTGAGAAAGTGTAGAGGTATGATATCGACATCAGGTCTTCCAGCAGCCTAAGGAGGAAAAAAATCAAACAAAAGATTCTCTTGAATTCAAATTTTCAAGGAAACTGAAAGACATTATAACAACACTATAATCAAACATTCACCATAATAGAATCACAACAATCCATGTGACTCGGTCAATCATGAACTCTCTCAGTACCAGAGGCAAATAAGATGGAGTAATAAAGATGATTTAGATTAACCAAGATGTCTCAAAAAACAAATACATAACCAGAGAACCATGTTCTTCATAAAAATATTACAATAGCAGGGAGCCTAGCTCAACCATTCGACCCTTACAAAATATCAAAACTGCCTGTATATAAGAAAAACTGCTGCAACCATCAGGAGTGTGATCGGATTTATACATTCAAATTTTTCAGTCTGCGTCTACTCTGTCAGACTATGCAGACAATTTTCTATTGTCAGACATGAGCTCTTCCATCTGGACCTTCTTTGTCAGACTCTGCATGCAGCTCTCTGTCAGACACGAGCTCAAATCTGCCAATCCTTTATAGCTTTCCATTTATGTATTGAGACAAGGTCTCAACCACCACTCTCATTTTAAGTAACTTCCTTCATCGTGATCATGACGTGGCCTGACACCCATAACTGTTCTTAGACAGTGCCAACGACTTCTGCGAGTCAATTTTGATGCCTCGAGGTTATGCAAATCTTCTTCTGTGACCAATACATGCACAATAGGTGGCGAGTTGATAGTGTATGCACAGGGGTGACGTGGAGTGAAATTATTGGCACAAAATTGCATGGCACGATGAGTGAACGACGATCACGTGGAAGGAAGCAAAGGATGATGGAGCTTTTCATACCCCAAACATTTCATTTTTCCTGTGAAAATCATGGGCAAAATGCTACATGATTTATACCATAATTCTCCTGAGGGTAAACCTCAATTATGCTTGATTCCTATGAAATAGGTTGCAAATTCTTGTGTTAACAGTCATAACAACCATGTTTTCAAAATCTTTCCTTATTTAAACTTTTCCACCAAATATATGAATAGAGTGGCACTGATTTCAAATGTGCACAAAGACAACAAGTTCCTTGATAGATCAGGAAGATAGAGCACATCATGTAGAAGAAAATTCAAGAGTCCAAGAAATTTAATCCTAATGGTGTCAATTCCTAAAGGTTTGAGACTTGATTTATCTTCAAAATAGACTATACCATCTGCATTGTCATTGAAATATTAAAAAAAGTCCCTCTGAAAGGTCATGTGCCATGTTGCACCTATGTCAAGCAACCATGCATCTCTCCAGTGTTAAATGAATCTTCATTTACTCCAATATGGCAATGGGAAACAATATAATGTGTAGATTTAGGTGCTTTACCTTTCACCAAATTTGATGCTTTACCTTTTTCTTCTTTATGATTCTTCATGTCTTTGATCTTCTCCCATGGCATTTTGCATGTGTTTGCCTCATGTCCAATATTTCCACAATAGAGACATTGAAGAGAATATTTCTCATGAGGATTATTCCTACCCCCTACCTATGAAATTCATCTTTCTCTGTCCTCTCTTATTGCCTTCTCCTCTAGAAGAATCATGTGATTGATTCTTCCCTTTTCCGATAAGTGAATGCATTTTTCCTGATTCCTAAACCAACTGGCCCTGTATATGAGCTTTTCTGGTGGTACACCCTTCTCCCAAACATAAGAACTCTTTCTTGCAATTAAAAAATTCCTCCTTGAATCCTGTAACCATTAGAGGTGTTGGAAAACTTATGGCAGATTCAGGTGCAGCAGAGGCATAATGTTATTGGATAATGATAGAACTAGTCAAAGAAAATCTAGTAACGAGAATAATACCAGAAACTTAAGAATATTATGTAGTAATTTGCATAGGAAATTTCATGAGATCCCTCATCGTGTTGAGTATGATATAAAAGGAATGTTGATTTTTTTTTTCACTGAGACATAGAAGATAGAACAAAGAAGATTTAGAAACATAAGGATCGATCATAACATAACTCAATGATATAGTGTGTTAGAGATACATAGTTGTACCAATTGAACCAAATGAAGAAAGAGATATAACATAAAGCATGTCCCTTGCATATGAATGTAGTGACCAGTTTGGAATTAATAATGTCATACAAGCGACAAAAAAAATAGTATCATTTATGTCTCATAACTAAAATTTTATGAACGATCTTATCATATATGAGGGATATGAAGACCCTAAAAGATTCATTTGCAGGAAGATATAGAGTGAAGGAATGGCGACCTTCACAATTGGTGAAATATGGTCAAGGAATACCAAAGTCGTGGGACCAAAAACACATTGAGGTCTAAAAAGAAGCCATGCGATCTAGTGGAATATGTTTGAGCTTGATAAACACACCACCCCCTCTTACTTGCAAATCACAGTTTTATCGGAAAATCCCATCTCTGCTCAGAACAATAGTAATACAATGGTTTGGAAAGGACTGATGAGGATTTTCTCAACTCAAGAGGAATTCATCATTGTGAACATTGTCAAATTTCAATCTTCTTAGTAGAAATCCTCTGTTGGGCCCTCCATTTTTAGAAATGTCGATATTTTGGAAAAAGTGCAACATATCAATGAAATATTCGAAACAACAGAAAACAATTATATAAACGGAAAGATAACTAAAAGTGAAACAATAGTGAAAATTTCCAAAAGCTCCATACACCGGCTATATGAGCAATGAAAAATGTCAAGAGCATCGAACACCAGTAAGGAAAAGCCGGATAAGTAGAGGATTAAAGAATCCAAGAAGCGACCAAGGGAAATATATAAATATGGAGATATGTAACGAGAAAAGGGTTGGGATTGATTCAATTTTGGCAAGATGTTGTAATGGGTTTTGTTGGGTACATTGTGCTTGCACAGTTGAATATTGAGTCTATAATGGGAATTTCAAGGTTAGATATTGTTGTGTAGACTAATGCATGAGTCATAGAGACCTATTGTAAAACAATTGTTGATATTTCTGATAATATAATGAAATTGTCTAGGCCCTAAAATTTATTTTTATAATGGTCTAATATGATGTGCATGAATCTATGTTTCTGTCACAAAATTACTTGTTTTTGTCATGTGATTGCTTCTTTCTTGTCTAGTTAGTAGTTGATCACTGTTTGTGCATGTCTTTGGGATCTAAGCTATGGCTCTAATTAATTTTAAGATAAATATGATGTTGCATTCTCTTTGACTCACTTCATTATCCAAGTCTTGGCTACGCCTCAGTGAGACTTCTTTCCTCATGAAAGGATGAATATGTTGATGTATCTAGACTACAATGCTGTCTTTTGTTGGAAAATTTAGAGAATATCGGTCTCAAATCTTGCACCAAAAAATGGATTTGTCGTCGGGAATCAAGATTTAAAGTGAGTTTTTAGAGGATGCCTCATTATATTTTTAATATGACATTGAGAATTGGTGGGAAAGAAGGTGTGGCACGTTTATTCAACAAGAAGCGAGGTTGTAGCATAGAATTTTTAGGGTTGTGAAAAGCACACTATTCTATTCAAAGCATGCTAGCAATCAGTACAATATATTTTGGATTAGGTTCCCCGAAGAGGTATTTTAGTGGTTAGATTTCCTGCAATAAGCACCCAAATACAAAGATCAAGTAAAAAGGAAACAAAACTGGACCATTGAGGGTTTAGCACCACTTCACCATTTACATCATCTGATTTCTCATGCTGTGGATTTTTGGGTACATAATATTTTGGAGGGTTACATTATTGATTTTGTTGCAGAGAACCACCAATCGTTTTCCAAGGATGAAGAGATATTTAAAGAAGGAGCTAGAGGAAGACTGTTGTGGGAGATTCCTTTGTGGATCAAGGTTTTATTGGTAGAAGAAGGAATTTTTCTTGTTCCTTTAGCTAACATGGTAGCATAAACCCCTACACTTAGGGGAGGGTGATTTATGAGAGGGTTCATGAGTTAGCTCAAGGAATATTTTCTAGGAGATATGGGGGGACGCCAAAAGAAAAGTGCAAGGGATGAACAAGCTTAGAAGAGAGTTGTTGTTCTTGAGAAGAGGTGGCAGAAACATAAGATAAAAATGATGAAGAGGTTTGATCTATCATGGAAGGATATTGACTATGAGAGTAGTCATAGGAAAGAGTTAGACGAGTTAGGAGAGTTAAAGAGACGAGGAAGGATAGCCAACCGATGGTTGAAGGAGAGATTCGGTGAAAAAGGAGAAGGCTCTAGAAGAAGTAGACAAGAGGAAGGAAGTTCAGAAGAGACAGATGAAAGTGTAAGGATAAGCACCATCAACGAAGAAGAATACTCAGCTAGAACCCCTGAAGAAATTATGAGAGAATCAGAGCCAACAACACTGAAATATGTCAGATTGCATCGGGATATAAACGTGGCACAAAAAACAAACAAGATCCCCCATATCAAATAATTTATCTCTAGAGCTAAAGGAACCAGACCTTAATCACCCATTCCTCCAATGCCATCCATAAACTTGGTAGTTTCGACAACAAATATTTCTGTCAATTATGTTATTTCTAATCTTTCAAGTCCAATAAGTTCAAGTAGAAGTAGTAGTGGGAGTGTCGCATGTTTTTCAGTTATGTCACAACTAGAACTGTTAGGGTTAATTCTCGTAGGATTTCTAAATCCCTCGATGGAGAATCAACATGCAATATATCTCACTCGATACCTTGAATTTTAGGGTAAAGGTTTTGAGGACGTTGAACAACACTGGTTTCTATGTGAAGCCCTCTGGAGGTCTTGCGAAACTTTAGATGTGAACAAGTTAGTGGAATTTCATACTACCCTAAGAGGTCAAGCTCTGAAATGGTACATGAAGAAAATCGAGCCAGGGGCTCAAGGGAAAGCCTTCATGCTCGCCTAGGTGAAGTAGAGATTTATAGCGGAATTTCGGTTACCTCATTAGAAAACCCTATCCATGAGGATCAATAGAGGGAATGGTTTATCCAAGGGTTGTTACCTTTGACACATATTCCTCTAACTCAGCAAAGGATAACCACTTTAGGAGAGGAACTAGAGAAGGCTATGAAGATCGAAGCTATGGAAGGTCATCTAGGGAACTTCAAAATCATGAGGCCTCCAAAGGATGCTAATATTGTGCAACTGAAGGGACAAATCTCTACGTTGATCAAGAAAATTCAAGAACTATCCATTTCGAAAGTGGGTTGAATGTAAGTCTAGTATACTGGTTGTTACACAAAAGGTCATGTGGCTAATGAGTGTCCAAGACTAAGGGGTATAGGTCCTTCTAATATAGCTCCTCCTCTAGTGGGGACAACAGGAGGAGTTGCGCAAGTTGCTGCTACAACATTGTTCCATGGGCATGTTCAATACCACACCTTCCTGAATAATCAAGGAGGTCAGAGAATGAGTATTGCAAGATCTATAGAAGTCATGGAAATTCTTCGAGACATTGTCCGATTTTACAGAACTACACTCTTGCATCGAATACCATGTATTGTGAATTATGTGGCTCACCTTCGCACATCAATAGCTAGTGCATATATCTAGATGCACTTGTAGATATATTGGATTGATATGCATTCAAGGTCAATGAAGGACCTCAAGGACCTAGTAGGGGTTGTGGAGGTGGAGGAGGATGTTGAGGAGTACAAAACGATGGAAGAGGACCAATTCACTACTACAATTGTGATTAGAAGGGACACTTGTCAAGATACTTTCCTCTTCCAAGAAGACATTGGTGTGCTCATTGTAGGAATAACACCCATGCTACAAAAGATTGTCAAGACCTTATTGCGAAATGGGAAGATCGTGTCTGATAGAGAGGTGGCAACCTGACAAATTTTGAACCAAAAACTATAGCTAACAAAGAGAGGCCTAATGTTAATATCATCACTAGAGTCGGTGCAAAGATAGGTGTAGATGCAAAAAGTCCACATCATCTGAAAATCTAGAAGGCCATCCCCAAAAATACCAAGTATGATCCAATGAGACAATAGGAATTGTTTAAAAATGTAGTTGATATGTTTAAGTGGATGCAGGGTTCTTCAACACTTGAATTTGTGGTCTCAATTTTTAAGCCAAATCCACAGCAACCAAAGGATTCCAAAGAGTCATATGTTCAAGTGGATCCCTCACGAAAGCAAAAAAGGTTGTTGATGATAAACAACTTACTTGAAATTTGTAGAATACAATCAAGTTGGCATTGAGAGATGAAGGGAACCCAGAGGATTTTATTGTCGCCAATATTCCAGAAAAGAATGAAGGTAGAATTTAGAGAAGGAAACATATATTTGGCAAGGAGTTCAAGTTGAATACTCACACTGATGACTACGAGATCAAGGATGTTATGTCATATTTTGGCTATGATGTCAACAAACTTTCAAATAAGACTTGGGAAGCAATGGGAAAGCCCAAGATCATATACTCCCCTATTCAGTTACAAATAGTGGATCAAGACTGCATCTATCCTGTGGGGAGTTTGCAAAAAAAGTTGAAGCAGACTTGGCTAGTGTCAATAGAATAGTTGATTTTGAGGTCATTGAAATAATGGGGGAGAAGGACCCTTATCTAGCTCTGTTAGGCATTGATTAGGCCTACGAAAACTATGTTGTAATCAATCTTAAGAAGGAAACTATGACTTTTGGATCTGACGACATGCAGGTTACTCAACCAATAGACCCTTATCAAGGCCAATGGCACATTGAACTAACCGATGATAATATGGAGGGAGATTCAATAGATTAGAAATATGCTCTTATTATAGGAAAACAATCATATTACATTAATCCCACTACAAATGGATCTGTAAGTTGGCAAATCATTCATTCAGTGGATGACGATTATGAAGTAGATTTTGACAATTTGCAACAAGGAAGGTATGAAAATTTCTCCAAGCGTTGCGCAAATGTCAAAGAAGTAAGGTGTATTGGAATGAAGATCAAGGAGTATCCAACATATGATGGTACCTCAGATCTACATAGTTTTCTTTTTGACATGGAGACTAAGGTTACGGTTGAACATAGACTCTTAGCACTCGACCTAGCCCTGTAGTCTTTTCCAACTAGGTAGTGGGCTACTCACAAAGGAAATATCCTTTCTTCAGATGAAGTAAAGCTTTCTATACAACATTGGTTTCTTCTTCTAATGCAAGTACACCAACTGGGACAAGATTGACAAAAGAAGAGTCAGATGCTATCCTTGGAGGTATATGATGGTCAATCTAACCCAATTGCACACATTGCACATTATATAAACATATGGAAAGTTGCACAACTTCCTTCCTATCTATGGACACACCAATTATTCTATTATTTGGGAATAATTACCAAGGTATGGTACGTGCATGAGGAGACAAGAAGACAAGAAGACACACAACATGTTGGAAAACACTTTAGAATCAATTCTTCCATGGCTTCTTGTTTTCTAGTAAAACTCCTAAAATCATAGTTGTGCTTGAGCTAATGAAGCAGATGTTGTTTAGTACTGAATTTAAGCCCAAATTTCCACTTACAGTCTACCCTGAGCATGAACATTTTCTTGAGTATAGCTTGTATCCATCCCCTGAAAGAATACCCATGGAATGTAGTAAAGTTGATAAGGAGCTAGGAGATCCGAAGGAGTTGGAGGAGCTCAAACATTTAACCTTTCAAGAATCCACAAGATCAAGAGAAGTCAAGGATACCATATCAGGCGACATAAATAGGTCATAAACTCAACCTATGAAGTTGTGGAAAGTAAATATTGGGAGTGAGAAGCATCCTAAGATGGCATCTATAGGGGACTAATGGGATGAGAAAACAATGACAGAGATCCAGGATCTGTTGCGGGAGTATGAAGATTGGTTTCCTAAGAGATTTTCAAAGCTGAAGGGGATTAAGGGAAATTTAAGAGAAATGAGGATTGAATTAATACCTGATGCTAATCCTTTCAAACACAGGCCATACTGTCCGAATCCGTGAGTTAAAGATAAGGTTAAGAAAGATATCGACAGAATGTTGGCAACCAAGTTGATTTTCCCTGTGGATGAGGCTGAGTGGATTAGTTCCATTGTGATATCGAGTAATAAGGGTACCAATGATATCAGAGTTTGCGTTGAGTACAAAATATTGAATTCATCTTGTGTCCGTGATCCTTTTCCAACTCCCTTCAGTGATGAAGTATTGGATCACGTGGCTGGAAAAGAAGCGTACTCCTTTACCGATGGATTTTCAGGTTATCACTAGGTTAGAATCACAGAAGAGGATAAGAGAAAGACTACTTTCACTATAGAATGGGGTTCATTTACTTATAATGGTATTCCCTTTGGGATAAAGAATGCCCCAATTGTCTTATCTCAAATAGTGATTTCTTCTTTCCACGTTTTTATTCTTAAGTTCCTTGAAGTATATATGGATGATTGGACCATGTAAAACCTATTGAAGGAGGACATGATGTTCGATTGTAGAAGACAACAACAAATTTCTTTAAACCTGAAGAAGTGTGTCTTTTCCGTACCTTTTGGAAATCTGCTAGGACATATAGTATGCATGGAAGGAATTTTGGTTGATCCTACAAAAGTTGTTGTGATACTGAATATGCCTCGTCCTTCGACTGCCAAACACTTGCAATCAACATTGGGTCACACTAGATACTATCACAAGTTTATCAATAATTATGCAAGAATAAATTACCATTAGAGAAGTTGTTGAAGAAATATGAAGCCTTCAGTTGGAATCCAGAGTGTGAATCATTTGCAGGACGAGTCACCCAGTTGTTTGCATTGGACGAAGCTCGATTTCTAGCATATTTTATCAGACTATGGAAAATGATAGGTAGAAGGATTGGCATGACATGCATATTAAGAGTAACTCTTTTGTGCAAGGTGATCAAGTTTTGTTGTACAACAGTAAGTATCAAAAGCATCCAAGGAAATTACAAATGCATTGTCTTGGACCCTTCTTCATTGTAGAAATTAGGGCCTCTGGAGCTGTTAGAATGACACAACTAAACGGTATTCTTCTTCTAGGATGGGTGAATGACACATGCCTGAAGCCCTACATTTCTGCTCAATAAGAGAAGTTTCACAACACTCTTGTCATAGGGAGTGAACAAAATAGGTAGGTTTTTAAATTATTTTATTGTTTCCCCTTTTCTTCAATAAAGTGGCGATGTAGCCAATTGTCACTTGTCCTAGAGTCTAGTTGTTATTGTCATTTTTTCCAGCTTAGATCTCAGCTTTGTGGTCGAGGAGGTCTATGTCAAATATTTTGGTATTTAGTAGTTTCCAAGTTTAAAATCCATGCCATGTTGCTGCCACTTTGTTTGTTAAATGTCGTTGGTAACTTTTTAGTCATCATCCCATCATTTCTAGTTTGATTCATTTAAATCCCAGACGAATGTTAGTACCTTTCTAGTTAATTGGTGGTGTGTTAATTAATTTTCCATTCACTTGGATGTCCTGCTACCATGTTGCTTCTTATGCCCTTTATTTCCCAAATCCTTGAATAGATATTGCCATGATTAACAACCATGTTCATTGTGTAAATTCTAACCTTGTCCAATATCTACTGCAAACTGATATTCAGAAAAGAATAGAAAAGATACAATGGCAAATACAAACATTTATCTTCAGAGATTTTTCACTTGGAAACCCAAACCGGGAAAACCAGCATATATTATATTGATACAC
>JASDQU010010345.1:75591-95576 GCA_032191745.1 Picea mariana | reverse complement strand
GAAATTTACATCAGTCTCGACATTTTCTTGTTCCCAACGAAGGGATGAGATCTACTCACCCTATTGAATAAACAACTATAAACTCTCCCAACTCAACACATGATTTCTCTATTGATTAACTCACAACTTAGGGACTTAGCCAATTTCAGGATTCTACAAGACCTTGTCATATTTCTAGGAATTCGAAGCCTACTCTGAGATTATCAAAGACCTAATAACTTCATCAAAAGGAAGTTCTTGCATATATTGCAACATTTCCACTTAAGGGTTTGGGTTTTCCCTTAGAACTCACATCCCTTTATTCCTCACAATAACCTTCCCTACATCAGGGCATTCAACTATTGTGTAGTGAATATTTTGTCCATATCTTGAAGACTTTCCTCTCAAAGCTGCAATATTCTTAGGGACACAGACTGCCCACACTTGTTCAAATTCATAGTTTTATAGGTTAAATAATGGGAACAACAAGCATATCCCAATTTATCAATAATTCCATTCATTAATTGAAAGCATTCACATTTCCCATTTGAATTAGAAAAATTAAATACATACATCATTCATAACATTTATACAAATCAAGTTAAATACTTATATGATCAAGGAAAATATCCAACACCAACTGACTAAGAGATGACTCCATTCCTCCCAACCTTAGGCCATACTTTAGATTTCCTTCCTATAGTACCCCACCCCCGTGCCAAGCCATGATACTGAAAGGGGAATTATTTGGTTGGCTTATAAGCTTAAGATGATCTAAGAAGGTTACTCTCCTTCCTATTTTGACAACAACAAAAGTTTTCCCTATTCCCACTGAGCTCAAGGTCTCTATAGGTTTATCAGGTAGTTTATCAACTAGATTTCCTTTTCACAAGGGAGTCCCTTCTCTGCCATACAGTTCCTTGACGACCTCCCCTTACCAATTTCGGTTTATTTCCAGTAAGTACCAAGTTGTATCCCTCTATTGTTCTAGTCTGGATCTGATTCTTGTCCGTTTCAGGGTGATCATCATAAAATTGGACAAGCTTCATATATTATTCAAGGAAATCTCTCCACTTTCTCCTTCTCTTCAATCAATGATCTCTCAACCTATTTTTGTTGCATTGTTGTTCTGTGAACCTGCTACTCATTCATTATTTCTAAGTTTCTTGCTCTTCTTGAGCTCCTTCGTGTTCAGATCTATGATGCCAAACTTGGTGACTAATTGTTCGTTCTCGTGTGTGCTTTTGTTTTCTATGTTTCTCCCTCTTCCGACTGGGTTTTTAGTCTGGTGATGTTTTCCACCTTTGGTCTCTTCCTTGTCAATCCTCTCGATATTCCCATGGATTCCTGAAGACATAACCTGTAACCTGTAGTTCCCATCCTGAAGCAGAAAATATGTGGTATCCTCAATGTCAGTTTGCTTAGTTGACGCCTTTCCTTCCTCAAGAGACAATACAACCAACAATTATTAACTGCCTTAACCATCGATATGACCTCCAGAATTGGTCATGTGGTTTCCTACTAATTTGGGTACACTGGTAGGTGTATGTTTATGCTTTGCAAGCATAGGATAGCCTGCTAAAAAAGCTTCTTTTTTTATTTATAAAAACATATTATCTCCCCCTCACCGACCCACTTCATAAATTCCTGCCTCATCAATTCCCACTTGTGTATCATGGACAATACTTTCAAGGTTGTTCCCTATGAGTCAATTGTTTGGTAGTTTCATTAATTAAAACATAATTACATTCTTCATAAACATAAACATATGAAGTCTTGGAATAATTACAGTCTTGGGGGAAAATAGGGTGTTACATTCTCCTCCCCCTTAAAGAAACACCATCTTCGATGTTTAAAACACCATGTATATACAATTATACATAAAAAAAAATGAGTATGCCAATCTCATGGAATCTTCCAACTCCCATGTAGCCTCATCTACTCCAATGTGCTTCCATTGCACCTTGACCTGCACGATGGCTTGGTCCTGGAGAATTGTTTTTCTCTTGTCCAAGATGCATTGAGGTTCGGGCTGGAATTATCCCTTCGGTTCCACCTGTGTCACAGTCCAATCAATAAAATGATTATATTCATGTACATATTTCTTTAACAAAGATACATGGAACACATTATGAGCTTTAATAGTAGGTGGTAATCCAATTTGGTATGCTACAGGCCCCACTCTCTCCAGGACTTCAAAAGTTCCATAGTAGTAGGGAACTAATTTAGCACACATTCCCATTCTTAGGGAACTTCTCTCGTGTTTCACTCAGAGATACACACAATCTCCCACTTTTAAATCTCAGTGAGTTCTCTTTCTATCTACATAGCTCTTTTTTTCTGTCTTGAGCTACTTTCAAGTTATGCCTATCTTAACCATGGCTTGTTCCATTTCTTTCAACAATTCTAGTCCAAGTGTGATTCTCTCCAACGGACTATCCCATATAATTGGAAATATACACTTCTTGCCATACAAAACCTCAAACGAGCTCATTTTCAATGATTCCTGATAATAATTGTTGTAGGAAAACTCAACCAGGGGTAGCTACTCTTCCCACTTCTTAGGCTAATGTATAACATGCATCCTCAACATGTCTTCTAATACTATGTTCACTCTTTCGATCTGACCATATGTTTGAGGATTGTAGGCCATGCTTAATTCCAATTTTGTTCCCAAGCCTACAAACAATATTTTCCAAAAACTTGAGGTGAACTTGGCATCTCTATCCAAGATTATGGTATTAGGAAAACCATGTAATCTGAAAATGTCCTTCATAAAACCATTAGCAACGTTTATGGATTTTAAAGTATATTTAATGGGGATGAAGTGAGATGCCTTACTCAACTTATCTAATATAAAAATGATCACATCATCTTGCTTGATTGTCTTTGGTATACCTGTAATGAAATTTGTGGAAATCGTTTCCCATTTCCACTCTAGAATTTGCAAAGGCTGCAATAGCCCAATAGGATGTTTGTGCTCAAGTTTTACATGTTGTAACTCTAAACATTTTTCAATGTATTGAGCAATGTCCTGCTTCATTCCAGGCCAGTAGTACATTTGTCTTGCTATTGTCACCATTTTTTGATAACTAGGGTGACCTACATATGGTATTCTATGGAACTCATCCATAAGAGAACACCTCAAATATGTTGAATTAGGCACATACAACTTATTATTATACAACAACGTATTATTAGACTCAAGCTGATATCATTTATATTTATTTTCCCTGGGTTATTGTTGTAATCCTTTTGTGACTTGATTGAAGAACTCATATTCCTGCAAGAGGGTTTTAATCCTCTGCTTGATATCTGACTCACCTACACTTGTTGTCGCTAAGTGTATAGTCTACACACTTCGACTGAGTGCGTCTGCCACTTTGTTTTCTTTTCCTTTTATTTGTGTGATTTTGAAATCAAACTCGTTGATCAACGCCATCCACCTAGACTATCTAACATCCAACCTCAACTAGTCTAATAGATACTTTAGACCAAAATGGTATGTCATTAGAACAAATATTTTCTCGAGCAAGTAATGCCTCCATATCTTCAATGCATGCATAATTACTGCCAATTCTAGATCGTGGGTAACATACTTCTTCTCAGGCTCATTCAATTCTCATGATTCATAACAAATCACTTTGTCTTCTTGCATAAGAACTCCTCATATTCCTTCCTTGCAACCATAAAAAACAACCAAAAAATTATTTTCTGGGTCTGCAATCTTCAGAATAGGGGCATTAGTTAAAATATAATTCAGCTACTGGAAGCTATCTTCACACTCTAGTGACCATAAAAATATCTTCCCCTTTCTCTGCAATGAAGTAATGGGGTTACTGATCTCGGAAAATCCCTTTATGAACCGCCAGTAATATCAAGCCAACCCCATGAAGGATCTTACTTCTGTGACATTATTAGGGGCAAGCCAATCCATGATTTCCTTGATCTTTTTAGGATCTATTGCTACTCCTTGTAATGCGATTATGTGGCCTAAATAATGGATTTCATTTTGAAATAAATATCACTTGTTGAACTTAATATATAGATGGTGATCTCTTAGCACATGTAACACTATCCTGAGATGCTCTTCATGCTCTTCTCTATTCTTGGAATATACCAAAATTTCATCCAAAAATACCTGGACAAAATTGTCTAAATATTTGCTAAGAATGCCATTAATTAGACACATGAATGTAGCTGGTGCATTTGTAAGCCCAAATGGCACCACTACAAACTGATAGTGCCCATACCCCGTTCTAAAGTTTATCTTGTGGATGTCCTCAACTTTGATTCTAACTTGGTGATATACATACCTCAAATCAATATTTGAGAAGATTGTTGCTCCTATGAGATGGTCAAAGTGATCATCTATCCTGGGAAAAGGATATTTTTTCTTGATGGTCATCTTTTTCAACTTCCTATAGTCAATACATAGTCTCAAGGTACCATCCTTCTTCTTTACAAACAAGGATGGTGCTCCCCATGGAGATAAACTCGACCCAATGTAACCTTTATCCAACATTTCCTTCAACTGCACCTTCAACTCCACCAACTTTGGTGTGCTCATCCTATAAGGTACTTTTGAAGTTGGTACTGCTCCAAGCACAAGATCTATAGAAAAGTCAAGATCTATTTTCAGAGGTAGTCTTGGCATCTCCTCTGGAAACACATCTCTGAATTCCCATAGCACAGGGTGATCTTAAATTTTCTACTCCTTGTTTTTAGTTGATTTAAGAACTTGTATATCATACAAGGGGAATCCTTTTCTACTGAACTTATTGAGTTGCAACTCTAATATTTTCCTCATTGAAAATGACTTCCGAATGCCTTGAAAGATTCTTGCATTTCCCTCATTGTCTTCACATTCCAAAATATTCTCATAACAATTTAATTTTTCCTTGTGGGAAGCTATCCAATCCATACCAAACACCAGTTCGTCTTATCCTAGGGGTAGGATATTCAAGGCTTCCTAAGGATGCAAACCATTTATTTCAATTGGACATGCTTCAATCACCTCAACCGCTTTCCTCTTTGTTCTAGTGGCTAATTGAACCAACCATGCTATTGCATGTTTCTTTCTTTGTAATGAACATGCCTCAACAACTCAAGGTGAAATATAACTAAGGTTAGATCCTGGGTCAACCGAAATAGATCTAGGTTGATTGGTAATAGTACCTTCCAATTCGACCATAGAAGCTTGCTGATCCGCTTGCTGATTTTCCATCGCTGGCTATATTCTCGGTACACTTCTGCCTACATCGTTTATTGTGGATGCTTCCTATACGTTATATGCCTTTCTGGTGTCATGATGTCTGTGAGGAAAATCTCTCAACATGTGTGGCTCTTCACGGCCACAACATTGCAAAGTTTCTTTCTCAGGGTCCTCTTCTCTTTCTCTTGCTTGCTTTGGTGGCTTATTTCCACTTTGAGATGGAAATTTTTTTTGATGCAAAATTTTTCTTGGTTGAACAAACTACACACTCTTCCTTGAATTATTGTATGGGAATGAATTGAATCCCTTCTTCTAAAATCCACTCTTGTCCTTCCACTTCCAATATTTTGAAATCTCTTGTTTATGCTTAGACTGGTCATAACAACACTTAGTCTTTGGAATAGTGTCTTCCAACTTCTTGGGTTTATCAAACTCAATCCTGTCTTTGTAGGATTGTGTAAATATACTGAGAAAACATTGCACTCTCACTTTCTTATCCTTGAGGAAAGGGACATACCTCAACAACTCCATAAACCTTTTGGCATATGCATCCATGGTAAGTTGTCCCAACTTATGCTCATGGAATTCCTTAATTTTGTCATTGTAATACTTATTCAATAGGTAAACCTTTCAGAAGTGTTTCTCAAACTGTTTCCAGGTCAATTTTATTTCTTTTAGCCCCTTGATATCCTTGAGGTATTCCCACCAAATGGAAGCTCTTCCATTCATATTAAAAATGGAAATCCTTGCCTTGGTATTCTCAGAGTAATTGTGTACCCAAAAATACTTCTTCAGACCAAACAACCATGCTTCAACTTCTTCTCCTTTCTTATTTTCTCCAACAAAGGTAAGTGACTTAGCATTCTTGAATTATTCAATCAAAGAACTCTGTGAATATTTCTTCTTTTTCTTTTTAGAGATACTTGACTCTGTGCTACTATTGGAATGCTCTACTGAAGTAGTCTTTCTGCTAGATGAATTCATGGAAACACTTCCAACAGATATACATTTCTTGGCATCCTTATGCCTCTTCCTGGAAGAACTATTTCCCACATCATTGTGATCCAATCCATGCTTCTGAGCATCTGAAGGGGTTTTCAACCTCTCTGATTGCTGCAAATCTGCATTACTTGGGCCTTGTTGCATATGTTTTTGAATCTCCAACAAGATCTATAGTAGCATTGCATTCAAATCCACCTATTCAACTTGAGCTCTCATGAGCCTCTCATTTTCTACCTTCAAACTTCTAATAGTGGCAATCAAATATGGAGGGGCTTCTCTATCCCTCCGGCCATCAGATTCCTCATCTCTGAGGCGCGAGGTGTCATCCATGCTATGTTATACCATTCACCTTTTCTTCCTTTCAATACATCCTATGTGTTGAAACAACAACCATCATTAGTGATTACATTACCGATTTAAATCATACATGTTAAACAACATCAAAGCTTTATTAAATGGTTTCAAGTGACCTTGGTGACCCATTCGATCCTATAGTTTGAAATTTTCTCTGATACCACTCTGTGACACACCCGACCCCCTTAAACCTCTCTTAGGTTGGTGGGATGTTATGATTTCTCTTTCTCTACTCATCTCTTGTCTAATCCTAAGGACCATAGATGGATTCTTCTCTCTGAGAGCTTTCCAATGGCTATAACCATGCCCAAACCCAATATCTAGATATAAAGTTACAACCTCCCTTGGTGACCTCCCCTTAACAGTGTTGATTTCTTTCTAGTAAGTACCAATATGTAGCCCTCTATTTCTCCAGTATGGATTTGGGTCTTCTATGTTTTAGGGTCATCATCATAAAATTGGAAAATCTTCCTATTTTCTTCAAGGAAATATCTCCACTTTCTCCTTCTCTTCAATTAGTGATCACAAACACCTCTGTTCTCTGCACCATTGTTCTGTGAGCCTACTACTCATTCATTCTTTCTTAGGTTCTTTCTCTTATATATCTCCTTCATGTTCTGGTCTCTAATTCCTCACTTGGTGACTCACTGTTCATTCTCATGCATGCTTCTCTTTTCTGTGTGTCTCCCTCTCTCTGTTGGGTGTCTGACCTGGTGGTGTTTTTCCACCTTTGTCTCTTCCTCCTCCACTCCTCTTGGTATTCTCATGGATTCATGTAGACATAACCTATAGCCTACAATTACCATATTTAAGGGGTAAATCCGTGGTGTCCTCTGTGTTAGTTTTCTCAGTTGACCCCTTTCCTTCCTCAAATGATAATACCGCTAACAATTATTAATTGCCTCGACCACTGATCTGACCTCCATAATTGGTCATGTGGTTTCCTACTAATTTGGGTACACTGGTAGGTGTTTGTTTGTTCTTTGCAAGAATAGGATGGCTTGCTAAAAAAGTTTCCTGTTTTCTTCATAAAAAACATCTTATCTCCCCCTCACTGACCCACTTCATCAATTCCTACCTCATCAATTCCCACTTGTGTATCATGGTTGCTACTTTCAAGGTTGTTCCCTCTCAACCAATTGTTTGGTGTTTTCATTAATTAAAACACAATTACATGCTTCTCTAACATAATAATATGAAGTCTTAGCATAATTACAGTCTTGGGGGAAAACAAGGTGTTACAAATGTGTCCAAGTCTAGCATTCCATAAGGGACTAGATGGAAATATACCTTCATTGTGGTGAGAGAGGTATGCATAATTATATGCATGAGAAGGTGTCCCTTTCAAATTTCGAAATCTTCCATCCTCAACTCTAGTCATTGTTAGAACTAGGAATCATCCTCACACTGTAATGAGGATAAGCCCAGTACCCATTAGTTATACAGTAAATGTAAATGAGTTTTAAAGGGGTCAAATGGATAAGACTTGAGATAATGACGTTCTAACTCCGAAAATATGGGATGGCATGCACAAGCAATTGAGGTCTTGTATCAACTTTAGTCAATAAGTTGGAGTAAAGGTGAATAGGAGGAAGACTTTGGTGAGAAAGTGTAGAGGTCTACTATGGACATTAGGTCTTCCAGTAGCCTAAGGAGGAAAAAACTCAAACACAAGATCCTCTTGAATTCAAATTTTCAAGGAAACTGAAAGACATTATAACGACACTATAATCAAACATTCATCATAATACAATCACAACAATCCATGTGAATCAGTCAATCATGAACTTTCTCAATATCAGAGGCAAATAATATGGAGTAAGAAAGCTGACATAGATTAACCAAGATGTCTCAAAAAACAAATACATAACCAGAGAGCCAATTTTCTTCATAAAAATATTACAATAGTAGGGAGCCTAGATCAACCATTCGACCCTTACGAAATATCACAACTGCCTATATATAAGTAGAACTGTTGCAACCATGAGGAGTGTGATTGGATTGTTGCATTCAAAGTTTTCAGTCAGCGTCTGCTTTGTCAGACCGTGTAGACAATCTTCTGTTGTCATATGCGAGCTCTTCCATCTGGACCTTCTCTGTCAGACTGCGCATGCAACTCTCTGTCATACGTGAGCTCAAATATGCCAATCCTTTCTAGCTTTCCATTTTTGTGCTGAGATGAGGTCTCAACCACCACTCTCATTCTTAGTAACTACCTTCATCGGGATTAGGATGAGGCCTGACACCCATAACTGTTCTTAGATGGTGCCAATGACTTCTGCAAGTCAATTTTGATGCCCCAAGGTTATGCAGATCTTCTTCTGCGACCAATATAGGTGTAACAGGTGGAAAGATAATAGCATATGCACAAGGGTGATGTGGAGCAAAATGCTTGGCACAAACTTACATGGCACGACGAGTGAGCGACAATCACGTGGAAGGAAGCGGAGGATGTTGGAGATTTTCAGACCCCAAACATTTCATTTTTCCTCTGAAAATCATGGGTAGAATGCCACATGATTTATGCCATAATTCTCCTGAGGGTAAACCTCAATTATGCTTGATTCCTATGAAATAGGTTGCAAATTCTGGTGTTAACATTTGGCTCCATAGGGGATGCATGCTCCCCGTGAGTTGCCAAGCACAAGTAGTTCTAGTGCCTTAGTTATTGGGCTATGGAGTCATGCTTTGAAACATCATACTGAAGAAAACAGGCCGACAAGTACACTATTCTAAAAAACAAAGAAAACGCACCTTCTCTTGAGGGAGCTTATTTATGTACAAAACCTAAGTTAACCGACTTTTACAAAATGCTAGGTGAAAGCGAACTTCCACCATAGCCATTCAAACTGTTTGATAAATGAATCCTTCACTTCACTGCAAATGATCCACAAAAGACAAGGAAAGCATAATGAATAACTAATTTCATTCTTATGATCACCCATATTACCTTCAAATGTTGATAGAAAGATCAAGCTTACATGCTCCAAATCATTTGAAAAGTGTAACTTTATGTACTCATCGACAGGGTCATGAAACTGAAGGCAACACATGATTAAATTATGAAAGGTTACCTTCATTGTTTCAAAGCTGCTGACAACTGGATTGATGTCCTCTATAGGCACACTTGATTGAATGACAGCCACAGGCATCTGTGGGTCAAAAAGATGCTTGCTGTGAACTGTAGGTACAAGTGGAAGAAGGATGGACGTAGGAGGATGCTGATCCATTGATGACTATTGATTTACTTTTGGCTGTGTATAAACAATCTCTTCACGTGCCTCAACTAAGGGCTTATCATGGTCAAACTCTCAGGTTGTGTCTTCCGTGACAAGGCCAACTTCTACATCATCCTTACTGTCTTCATAGTGATCAAATATAAGATAAGCTTGTTGCTCATCATCACTAGAATATCCATAAAAAATGGGTTGCCTTTCATGTCTATGATCAACCTTTAAAACAATAATTTCATCAAGAATATAACTGTTAAAAATATCCATTTCAGGTACAATAGTAACTGCTGCTTCTAGTTGTTCATACACATTATTTTCATCAAGACAGGGCTGCTCATGGGTACCTACGTCGAAGATAAAATTATCCATGGTATTTTCTTCATAGGGACAACAGGTAAAAACTGCCTTACGTTCAGAGTTGAGATGATACTGACTTTGAATCCTGGCACAAGATCAGAGGTTCTCCTCTACTTCCTCAACATCCATGAATAATTGTGATAAAGATGTAGATTTCCTTTCTCTCAGGAGAAGGACAAGCTTTGAATGTTGAGCCATGACATAGTACACCATGGCAACAGTCTCTATGGGTATGATCTCTACAGGCATACTATGATAAACACTGTAAAACCTCCTGTTGAAGACAACCAAGGCTTCCTCTTCCCCTCTCCTCAAGGCATTAAAATCATCCCAGTACTGATCAAGGGACTTGTTCTCACCCCACCACTTTAAAAAAGCATTGTACAACTCAACCCAAGAACCAATGGAGTCAGCTGCCAAACCCTTAATAACTGATCAATAAAATTCTCAAAATCCTCCACATGCCTCTCAGCTATAACATGATTCTCTCCAGAAAAATGAGGAAAGTACATAAATAAATCAAGAGGATAAGGATGAAGATGATATGGAAGCTTTAAAGGTTTAAACAACTTGTCTCTGATTCTAGTTTGAAAACTAGTGGGTTGAATATGAGGCTTAACACACTGATGGAAAGGCTCAACAATAACAACAAGATGTGATGAGATTTGAGGAGGCTGTGGATCAGTTTCAACCTCCCCAGGGATGAAAGGGTGATTGAGTTCAGGAGGGGTTTCAATATGAAGCTCATATTTATGAGTAGGTTGAGCTGAGGATATAATATCAACATCTACAACACAGGAAAAAAAAAGGTCTGCTTCTTCCAAGGATGGATATATAAAGGAAGGCTGGTGATCAACCAAATAAACAAAGCAAAATATGATCCTTTTTATATGTGAAGGGAAAAACAAAAATGAGTTGACAAAGAACAACAAAAGTTCATGAAGAAATCTCATAAGATGATACCTAGTCATTTCCTTCATCTTTCTATCAATAGGATCCTACCCAGTGGAGTCTCTGATGTGGAGTCGCTAGGTAGATGATTACAGTCAATTTCTATACCCCTCTCTTGTCTACCATCAAGAGTTGGATCTATGTCGTTCTTCCCAGGGAGCTCTTCAATCTGCTCAAATCCATCCCCGACAACAACGCCATTTATGTTAGCACTAGGAATCACCCTCAGAATGTAATGAGGATAAGCCTAGTACCCATTAGTTATATAGTAAATGTAAATGAGTTTTAAGGAGGTCAAATCGATAAGACTCGAGATAATGACATTCTAACTCAGAAAATCTAGGTTGGCATGCACAAGAAATTGAGATCTTGTATAAAATTCAGTCAGTACATTGGAGTAAAGGTGAATAGGAGGAATAATTTGGTGAGAAAGTGTAGAGGTATGATATGGACATCATGTCTTCTAGCAGCCTAAGGAGGAAAAAACTCAAACAAAAGATCCTCATGAATTCAAATTTTCAAGGAAACTGAAAGACATTATAACAAAACTATAATCAAACATTCACCATAATATAGTCGCAACAATCCATGTGAATCAGTCAATCATGAACTCTCTCAGTACTAGAGGCAAATAATATGGAGTAAGAAAGATGATTTAGATTAACCAAGATGTCTCAAAAAACAAATACATAACCAGAGAACCAATGTTCTTCATAAAAATATTACAATAGCAGGGAGCCTAGCTCAACCATTCGACCCTTACAAAATATCAAAACTTCCTATATATAAGAAAAACTGCGGCAACCATCAGGAGTGTGATCGGATTTTTGCATTCAAAGTTTTCAGTCTGCGTCTTCTCTGTTAGACTGTGCAGACAATTTTCTGTTGTCAGACGCGAGCTCTTCCATCTGGACCTTCTCTGTCAGACTGCACATACAACTCTCTGTCAGACGTGAGCTCAAGTCTGCCAAGCCTTTCTATCTTTCCATTTATGTGTTGAGAGGAGGTCTCAACACACACTCTAATTCTAAGTAACTTCCTTCATTGGGATCATGACGAGGCTTGACACCCATAATTGTTCTTAGACTATGCCAATGACTTCTGCGAGTCAATTTTGATGCCTCGAGGTTATGCAGATCTTCTTCTGTGACCATTACATGCGCAATAGGTGGTGAGCCGATAGCGTATGCACAGGGGTGATGTGGAGAGAAATTATTGGCACAAAATTGCATGGCATGACAAGTGAATGACGGTCACGTGGAAGGAAGCAAAGGATGATGGAGCTTTTCAGACCCCAAACATTTCATTTTTCCTGTGAAAATCATGGGCAAAATGCCACATGATTTATACCATAATTCTCCTGAGGGTAAACCTCAATTATGCTTGATTCCTATGAAATAGGTTGCAAATTCTCGTGTTAATAGTCATAACAACCATGTTTTCAAAATCTTTCCTTATTTAAACTTTTCCACCAAATATATGAATAGAGTGGCACTGATTTCAAATGTCCACAAGAGACAACAAGGTCCTTGATAGATCAGGAAGATAGAGCACATCATGTAGAAGAAAATTCAAGAGTCCAAGAAATTTAATCCTAATGGTGTCAATTCCTGAAGGTTTGAGACTTGATTTATCTTCAAAATAGACTATACCATCTGCATTGTCATTGAAATATTTAAAAAAGTCCCTCTGAAAGGTCATGTGGCATGTTGCACCTGTGTCAAGCAACCGTGCATCTCTCCAGTGTTAAATGAATCTTCATTTACTCCAATATGGCAATGGGAAATGATATAATGAGTAGATTTAGGTGCTTTACCTTTCACCAAATTTGATGCTTTACCCTTTTCTTCTTTATGATTCTTCATGTCTTTGATCTTCTCCCATGGGATTTTGCATGTATTTGCCTCATGTCCATTATTTCCACAATAGAGACATTGAACATAATATTTCTCATGAGGATTATTCCTACCCCCCTACCTCTGAAATTTATCTTTCTCTGTCCTCTCTTATTGCCTTCTCCTCTAGAAGAATCATGCGATTGATTCTTCCCTTTTCCGACAAGTGAATGCATTTTTCCTAATTCCTAAACCAACTGGCCCTGTATATGAGCCTTTCTGGTGGTACACCCTTCTCCCAAACACAAGAACTCTTTCTTGCAATTAATAAATTCCTCCTTGAATCCTGTAACCATTAGAGGTGTTGGAAAACTTATGGCAGATTCAGGTGCGGAAGAGGAATAATGTTATCGGATAATGATAGAACTAGTCAAAGAAAATCTAGTAACAAGAATAATACCAGAAACTTAAGAATATTATGTAGTAATCTGCATAGGAAATTTCATGAGATCCCTCATCATGTTGAGTATGATATAAAAGGAATGTTGATTTTTTTTTCAATGAGGCATATAATATAGAACAAAGAAGATTTAGAAACATAAGGATCGATCATAACATAACTCAATCATACAGTGTGTTAGAGATACATAGTTGTACCAATTGAACCAAATGAAGAAAGAGATATAACATAAAGTGTGTCCCTTGCATATGAACGTAGTGACCAGTTTGGAATTAATAATTTCATACAAGCGACAAAAAAATTAGTATCAGTTGTGTCTCATAACTAAAATTTTATGAACGATCTTATCATATATGAGGGATATGTAGACCCTAAAAGATTCATTTGCAGGAAGATATAGAGTGAAGGAATGGTGACCTTCACAATTGGTGAAATAGAGTCAAGGAATACCAAAGACGTGGGACCAAAAACACACTGAGGTCTAAAAAGAAGCCATGCGATTTAGTGGAACCATGTTTGAGCTTGATAAACACACCACCCCCTCTCACTTGCAAATCACAGTTTTATCGAAAAATCCCATCTCTGCTCAGAACAATAGTAATACAATGGTTTGGAAAGGACTGATGAGGATTTTCTCAATGCAAGAGGAATTCATCATTGTGAACATTGTCAAATTTCAATCTTCTTAGTAAAAATCCTCTGTTGGGCCCTCCATTTTTGGAAATGTCGATATTTTTGAAAAAGCGCAACATATCAACGAAATATTCAAAACGATGAAAAACAATTATATAAACAGAAAGATAACTAAAAGTGCAACAACAGTGAAAATTTCCAAAAGCTCCATACACCAGCTATATGAACAATGAAAAATGTCAAGAGCATCGAGCAACAGTAGGGAAAAGCCGAAGAAGTAGATGATTAAAGAATCAAAGAAGCGACCAAGGGAAATATATAAATATGGAGCTATGTAATAGGAAAAGGGTTGGGATTGATTCAATTTTGGCAAGATGTTGTGATGGGTTTTGTTGGGTACATTGTACTTGCACAGTCGAATATCGAGTCTGTAATGGGAATTTCAGGGTTAGATATTGTTGTGTAGACTAATGCATGAGTCATAAATACCTATTGTAAGACAATTGCTGATATTGCTGATAATATAATGAATTATCTATGCCCTAAAATTTATTTTTATAATGGTCTAATATGATGTGCATGAATCTATGTTTCTATCACACAATTACTTGTTTCTGTCATGTGATTGCTTCTTCCTTGTCTAGTTAGTAGTCGATCAATGTTTGTGCATGTCTTTGGGATCTACGCTATGGCTATAATTGATGTTAAGATAAATATGATGTTGCATTCTCTTTGACTCACTTCATTATCCAAGTTTTGTCTATGCCTCAGTGAGACTTCTTTCCCTCATGAAAGGATGAATATGTCGACGTATCTAGACTACAATGGTGTCTTTGTTTGGAAAATTTAGAGAATCTTGGTCTCAAATATTGCACCAAAAAATGGTTATGTCGCTGGGAATCAAGATTTAAAGTGAGTTTTTAGAGGATGCCTCATTATATTTACAAATATGACATTGAGAATTGGTGGGAAAGAAGGTGTGGCACGTTTATTCAACAGGAAGCGAGGTTGTGGCAAAAAAAATTTAGGGTTGTGAAAAGCACGCTATTCTATTCAAAGTATGCTAGTAATCAGTACAATATATTTTGGATTAGGTTCCTCGAAGAGGTATTTCAATGGTTAGATCACCTACAATAAGCACCCAAATACAAAGATCGAGTGAAAAGGAAACATAACTGGACCATTGAGGGTTTAACACCACTTCACCATTTACCTCATCTGATCTCTCACGCTGTGGATTTTTGGGTACATAATATTTTGGAGGATTACATTATTGAGTTTGTTGCAGAGAACCACCAATCGTTTTCTAAGGATGAAGAGATATTTAAAGAAGGAGATAGAGGAAGATTGTTGGGGAAATTCCTTTGTGGATCAAGGTTTTATTGGTAGAAGAAGGAATTTTTCCTATTCCTTCATCTAACATGGTAGCATAAACCCCTACACTTAGGGGAGGGTGATTTATGAGAGGGTTCATGAGTTAGCTCAAGGAATATTTTCTAGGAGATATGGGGGGCCACCAAAAGAAAAGTGCAAGGGATGAACAAGCTCAGAAGAGAGTTGTTGTTCTTGAGAAGAGGTGGCAGAAACATATGAGAAAAATGATGAAGAGGTTTGATCTATCATGGAAGGATATTGGATATGAGAGTAGTCATAGGAAAGAGTTAGATGAGTTATTAGAGTTAAAGAGATGATGAAGGATAGCCAATCGATGGTTGAAGGAGAGATTTGGTGAAAAAGAAGAAGGCTTTAGAAGAAGTAGAAAAGAGGAAGGAAGTTCAGAAGAGGCAGATGAAAGTGTAAGGATAAGCACCATCATCGAAGAAGAATACTCAGCTAGAACCCCTGAAGAAATTACGGGAGAATCAGAGCCAACAACACCAAAATATGTCAGATTGCATCGAGATATAAACGTGGCACAAAAAATGAACAAGATCCCCCATATCAAATAATTTATCTCTGGAGCTAAAGGAACCAGACCTGAATCACCCATTCCCCCAATTCCATCCATAAACCTGGTAATTTCCACAACAAATATTTCTATCAATTATGTTATTTCTAATCTTTCAAGTCCATCAAGTTCAAGTAGAAGTAGTAGTGGGAGTGTAGCATGTTTTTTAGTTATGTCACAACCAGAACCATTAGGGTTAATTCTCGTAGGATTTCTAAATCCCTCGATGGAGAATCAACATGAAATATATCTCACTCGATACCTTGAATTTTGGGGTAAAGGTGATGAGGACGTTGGACAACACTGGTTTCTATGTGAATCCCTCTGGAGGTCTTGCGAAACTTTAGATGTGAACAAGTTAGTGGAATTTCAGACTACCCTAAGAGGTTGAGCTCTGAAATGGTACATGAAGAAAATCGAGCTAGGGGCTCAAGGGAAAGTCTTCATGCTCACCTAGATGAAGTAGAGATTTATAGCGGAATTTCGGTTACCTCATTAGAAAACCCTATCCATGAGGATCAATAGAAGGAATGGTTTATTCAAGGGTTGTTACCTTTGACACATAATCCTCTAACTCAACAAAGGATAGCCACTTTAGGAGAGGAACTGGAGAAGGCTATGAAGATCGAAGCTATGGAAGGTTATCTAGGGAACTTCAAAATCATGAGGCCTCCAGAGGATGCTAATATTGTGCAACTACAGGGACAAATCTCTACGTTGATCGAGAAAATTCAAGAACTCCATTTATAAAGTGGGTTGAATGCGAGTCTAGTATATTGGTTGTTACACAAAAGGTCATGTGGCTAATGAGTGTCCAAGACTAAGGGGTATAGGGCCTTCTAATATAGCTCCTCCTCTAGTGGGGACAACGAGAGGAGTTGCGCAAGTTGCTGCTACAACATTGTTCCATGGGAATGTTCAATACCACACCTTCTTGAATAATCAAGGAGGTCAGAGAATGAGTATTGCGAGATCTATAGAAGTCATGGGAATTCTTTGAGACATTGTCCAATTTTATAGAACTACACTCTTGCGTCGAATACCATGTATTGTGAATTATGCGGTGCACCTTCTCACATCAATATCTAGTGCATATATCTAAATGCACTTATAGATATATTGGATTGATATGCATTCAGGGCCAATGAAAGACCTCAAGGACCTAGTAGGGGTTGTGGAGGTGGAGGAGGATGCTGAGGAGTACAAAATGAAAGAAGAGGACCAATTCACTACTAAAATTGTGATTAGAAGGGACACTTGTCGAGATACTTTCCTCTTCCAAGAAGACATTAGTGTGCTCATTGCAGGAATAACACCCATGCTACAAAAGATTGTTCAGACCTTATTGCAAAATGGGAAGATCATGTCTGATAGAGAGGTGCCAACCTGATAAATTTTGAACCAAAAACTATATCTAACAAAGAGGGGACTAATGTTAGTATCATCACTAGAGTCAGTGTAAATATAGGTGTAGATGCAGAAAGTCCACATCATCTGAAAATCTAGAAGGCCATCCCCAAAAATACCAAGTATGATTCAATGCGACAATAGGAATTGTTTAAAAATGTAGTTGATATGTTTAAGTGGATGCAGGGTTCTTCAACACTTGAATTTGTGATCTCAATTTTTAAGCCAAATCCACAACAACCAAAGGATTCCAAAGAGTCATATGTTCAGGTGGATCCCTCATGAAAGAAAAAAAGGTTGTTGATGATAAACAACTTACTTGAAATTTGTAGAATACAATCATGTTGGCATTGAGAGATGAAGGGAACCCAGAGGATTTTATTGTCGCCAATATTCCAGAAAAGAATGAAGGTAGAATTCAGAAAAGGAAACATATATTTGGCAAGGAGTTCAAGTTGAATACTCACACTGATGACTACGAGATCAGGGATGTTATGTTAGATTTTGGCTCTGATGTCAAAAAACTTTCAAATAAGACTTGGGAAGCAATGGGAAAGCCCAAGATCATATACTCCCCTATTCAGTTACAAATAGTGGATCAATATTGCATCTATCCTGTGGGGAGTTTGCACAAAAGGTTGAAGCAGACTTGGCTAGTGTCAATAGAATAGTTGATTTCGAGGTCATTGAAATAATGGGGGAGAAGGACCCTTATCCATCTCTGTTAGGCATTGATTAGGCCTACAAAAACTATGTTGTAATCAGCATTAAGAAGGAAACTATGACTTTAGGATATGACAACATGAAGGTTACTCAACCAATAGACCCTCATCAAGGTCAATGGCACATTGAACCAACCGATGATAATATGGAGGGAGATTTAATAGATTAGAAATATGCTCTTACTATAGGAAAATGATCATATTACATTAATCCCATTGCAAATGGATCTGTAAGTTGGCAAAGCATTCATTCGGTGGATGACGATTATGAAGTAGATTTTGACAATTGGTAACAAGGAAGGTATGAAAATTTCTCCAAGCATTGCGCAACTGTCAAAGAAGTAAGGTGGATTGGAATGAAGATCAAGGAGTATCCAACATATGATGGTACCTCATATCTACATAGTTTTCTTGTTGACATGGAGACTAAGGTTACGGTTGAACATAGACTTTTAGCACTCGACCTAGCCCTGCAGTCTTTTCCAACTAGGTAGTGGGCTACTCATAAAGGAAATATCTCTTCTTCGGATGAAGTCAAGCTTTCTATACAACATCGGTTTCTTCTTCTAATGCAAGTACACCAACTAGGACAAGATTGACAAAAAAAGAGTCAGATGATATCCTTGGAGGTATATCATGGTCAATCTAACCCAACTGCACACATTGCACATTATATAAACATATGGAAAGCTGCACAACTTCCTTCCTATCTGTGGACACACCAATTATTCCATTATTTGGGAATAATTCCCAAGGTATGGTACGTGCATGAGGAGACAAGAAGACAAGAAGACACACAACATGTTGGAAAACACTTCATAATCAATTCTTCCATGGCTTCTTGTTTTCTGGTAAAACTCCTAAAATCATAGTTGTGCTTGAGCTAATCAAGCAAATGTTATTTAGTACTAAATTTTAGACTAAATGTCCACTTACAGTCTACCCCGAGCATGAGCATTTTCTTGAGTATAGCTTGTATCCATCCCCTGAAAGAATACCCATGGAATATAGTAAAGTTGATAAGGACATAGGAGATCCGGAGGAGTTGGAGGAGCTCAAACATTTAACCTTTCAAGAATCCACAGGATCAAGAGAAGTCAAGGATACCATATCAGGCGACATAAATAGGTCATACACTCAACCTACGAAGTTGTGGAAAGTAAATATTGGGAGTGAGGAGCATCCTAAGATGGCATCTATAGGGGACTAATGGGATGAGAAAACAATGACAGAGATCCAGGATATGTTGTGGGAGTATGAAGATTGGTTTCCTAAGAGATTTTCAGAGCTGAAGGGGATTAAGGGAGATTTAGGAGAAATGAGGATTGAATTAATACCTGATGCTAATCCTTTCAAACACAGACCATACCCGTCCAAATCTATGAGTTAAGGATAAGGTTAAGAAAGATATCGACAGAATGTTAGCAACCAGGTTGATTTTCCCCGTGGATGAGGCTGAGTGGATTAGTTCCATTGTGATACAGAGTAATAAGGGTACCGATGATATCAGAGTTTGCATTGAGTACAAAATATTTAATTCAACTTGTGTCCATGATCCTTTTCCAACTCCCTTCAGTGATGAAGTATTGGATCACGTGGCTGGAAAAGAAGCGTACTCCTTTACCGATGGATTTTCAGGATATCACCAGGTTAGAATCACAGAAGAGGATAAGAGAAAGACTACTTTCACTATAGAATGGGGTTCATTTGCTTATAATGGTATGCCCTTTGGGATAAAGAATTCCCCAATTGTCTTATCTCAAATAGTGATTTCTTCTTTCCACGATTTTATTCTTAAGTTCCTTGAAGTATATATGGATGATTGGACCATGCAAAACCTATTGAAGGAGTACATGATGTTCGATTGTAGCAGACAACTACAAATTTCT
>JASDQU010010345.1:49529-62991 GCA_032191745.1 Picea mariana | reverse complement strand
AATAGTCAAAATAATGTATTAATAAATTATTATTATTATTTGATTATTAATATTTTTACTAACTTTCCTTTGCATCATCATATATCATTAATTAAAATATTTCATATATTAATTTCTTTGTCATAATAAATTATTATTATTATTTGATTATTAATATTTTTACAAATTTTCTTTGCATTATAATACAGTCTGAGTGGGCCTAGAACATGTGTTTCTTCTTAAGAGGTCACAAGTTCAAATCCAGAGGGGGGTAGGGTATGTATACTTTCGTAGACTTTACCAATCAAATCGCTAGGCTAAGGGAATCCCTTGTCCCACAAACAAGAGAGTCTCATACACGAGTTTGATGTGTAACTTGACCGTGACCTTAAAAATAGATTATTATTATTATTATAATAAAAAAATAATGTTTTAATTAATTATTATTATTTGATTATTAGTATTTTACAACAAGAAAATAATATATTAATTAATTATTATTTGATAATTAATATTTTTACTAACTTTCCTTTGCTTCATCATAACTATTAATAAAAATGATTCATATATTAATCTCTTTGTCACTTTATCAAGGAGGTAATATCACTTGTTCCTCTCGCGTAAGTGATTACAATGACGTTTTCCCTTTCCCAAATATGTCTCAATCTTTTGCTGATATGGCCAAGCTCATGTTCCGTATATTTCATCACATTTTAATATTGTCAACATTCAACCCCTGAAGTCTTAACTGCTGGCCTGTATTTTCTTCTCTCCATGACAAAGCTGATTTTCCTGTGATGGCAGAGATACGGTTGTAAGGTTTATGGCTTTTAAGAGCTTATTTTTCTTCCAGAAAAACTTTTTATTACCCGTGTATGGTCGTGACAGTTCTCTGATAATGATATCACGACAGGGTTCATGCTATACAGCGATCAAAGAAAGAGAGATATTTGTTTTATTTGCTGTCATTGACTTAAGGGCTTCTTTAAACTTAAATTTAAATTCATTGTAAGTTTTGAAATAGGAGTTTTTACACTTTCATGTAAATTTAGGAGAAATTTCTATTTATTTGTGACACTAGTATCTATATTCCAGCTAGTATTACCAATTTTTTGTTGTTCAAAATTTATTTCTGAATGTAGAAATGGATTATGTGAAAAATTCCAGGGCTACTGGGATTTTACAGAAATAATCAGTCAAATTTACGAATCCAATCATTTCTGACAGAATTTCCAACAAATATCCTCCAAAAAATCATCAATAACCAGATTACTGATAAATATCCTCCAAAAAATCATCATTTTATAAAATCTTTAACCTACTGCAAATAAAATTTTTATTTAGATTAATTTACAATTTAAGGTTTTCCAAAATAAGTTAATAATATTTCGATTCATCTCTAATTAAGTTATTAGACGTTTCCTTATGACAACCTGATTTGACATATGAACCAGCCCATATCCATTCATCTTTGTTAGACGAACATTGGAGGCATCCTCCACTGTCCATTCCTTAAAATCACCAACTGGCACGAAAGGGTGGTTGTTGGATTCCATTGTTCATCCCTTAAAATCGTCAACTGGCAGTTGTCCGGTTTGCATGTTCGGTTTACAGATTCAACGTTGCACAGGTCGTCAGTTGTACAAGGTGCAGGCAGAGGAGGAGATTGAATTCGTAACTAGCACAGTCGCAAGTTACTTGTGGTTGGTGAAAGTTGAAATAACCGAGTCCTGGGCATTAAATAACCGCAGAACTCTGTACATTAAATAACTGCGGTAAGACGATGCGGTAAGAGCTCTAGGCAAGAAAATCTCGCTCAGTAAATAATAGTTGGAGTAAAAATCGTGGCTAGTAAACTAGGGCTCTTTAGAAAATGAAACTTAAACGAATATCTTTAAATCACAACCATTGATTTATGATTTATTGAGACGACTAAGAATATTCCAACAATATTTAATCTTATTCATACAAAACATTATCAATAGATGACATAATAAATCATTGGTGTAGGTTGTAGAAACTACCTTTATGTCTAATAAAACCGCTTTGTCCTCTTTCGAGCCACACAGACTGTCCACGCTGTTATAGAGATTTGTGATGCAACAAACTTTTTTCTGATCCTCGCTCTTGCTAGCTTTGTAGTCCAACGCCTGCCTGGCAATGGCCCCGGCTGAAAGTACAAGAAAACTGAATAGCGGATCAACAAAATCTAAATCCTTCCATGCTTCTGCATACGACCTTTTCTTATTCAGAATGAGTTTTATGCATAGGATTAGGTTGGTCTAAGTTGTTATTATGTACTGTTTTTTAATCATGGAAATTGGTAACTGTTAGATTTAATTCTGGCTAGGTTTTAGATTAAGCTGATTAACTGTCACTATAATCCAAGAGATATTTAATAGTCAAGTCAAATATACCTTTGTGGCTTAGCAAGGTTATAGGTCTCCCTAAGCCCACCCAAATAGACCTCTATCATAGGATTTATCTACCCTTAACTTTATCTGTCCAAACATATCCACTTTCAGAGAATTGAATCCTAATAAAAACTAAAATAAAATTATAACATATTGCCTAACCACCCAAATTATGAACCCTGTAACCTGTGCTGCTTCCATTTTCATAGATGAATATCTATTAGTTAAAAAAAGCAGTAAAACCTTACGTACAAGAAAGCAGTAAAACCTTAATACAGCAGTAAGGTCATCTAAAAGACAGGGAGACCAACGCCTGCCAACCTTGTAACGTGGAACCTGCTGGCCACTCAAGGCTTATTGTTGAATTGGGACATGGTTTGAAAAAAAAAAAAAAATAATGTTTCAATTTTAATTAATTTTTTTTAGATATTTTTGCCAATATTTGTTTGAGATTAGGTTAGAAATTGATGAATCTGCAAGTTAGAGTAGTCATTTCTGTATGAGTGCTATATGATTTTTTTAATAAGTTAAATCTATTTTTGTATTTACAAATGCAATTTAAATAACAAAAAATTGTGATTTAATGAAGATTTATATCACTAAATTAAAGTAAAAAAAGACAAAAACTTAAAATAAACAACATCATTCTAAAATATTTTTTTTGATAAGTAAAGACTAATTCAAAAATCTAAATAATAGTCTCCTTGGGGCAAGGAGTAATAATTTGAATACATCCCATGCATCATTTAATTCTTTCTGTTTCAATGGGTGTATGTTAATTCCTCTTTTTTCAAAGGAAATCTAGAGAGCTTTCTCTACGTTTATATCCAGAAGAATTAAACTGAAATCAACAATAAAATAATGACAATGGCACAAACCGATTAAACTACCCTTCAAAGGGGATGGATGTGTTTGAATCTTCAAAGGGGATGGATGTGAGGATAATTAGAATTGCTGCGAGACATCTGTTTATAATCATCTTCTATACCTCCAACCCACATCCAAATTCTGTAATCTGTATATTCCTGCACTTTGTTTTGCATTTAGATTGACAGTCAAATATATCCAAATAGAGATTTAATATGTATACCTCCAACCCAAATCCAAATTCCTTAATCTGTATATTCCTGCACTTTGTTTTGCATTTAGATTGACAGTCAAATATATCCAAACACAGACTTAATATTTGTACGATGCCCAGGTTTCTATCTTGTTTAGAAATGAAGAAGTTGGATCATTTTATGTCAAATACATGAATAGCCAAGGAAACAATTAATTGTTATTATTCCAATCTCAAATTCTCACAAAGCGACCTGCATTTTTCCTGTCAACAAATTTAATGCTTGCTTCTCCGCACAAAATTCTTCAATCTCTCAAACTTTTTCACTAAATGTATTACTTCCTTACAATCCTATACTATAATCACGTACTTTCCTGCGATGTTCTGCTCGCCATCACAGTCGGCGCTCCAGAAGTGGGCCTAATAGTCAGGCAACTCATGACTAAATTAAGGATTTTTTTTTATCTTTAAACATACTAGTTGTAATATGCTATAGATAGACATGCACATCCATATATGAATAGATAGATCAATTGAATTAAGTTCACGAACTATCAATTGAATTGAGTACACGAACAATCAGTTATAGCCGCAGATTAGCACATAAACATCAACATCTAAATATATAAACGCCAATCTATAAATAGATAGGGCAATTGAAGTGAGTCCACGTACATTCCAGTGAAAACCTTGAAGGCGTCGTAGATGCCCCACTGTGCTCCTGTGAGTGTGCCCACCATCAGGATCCTCAATGGCAAACCTCTGGTGAACAATGCAACAACTCCCATCTTCTTAATTACCTGCAACTTAACCCTACAAGTTAATATATGATATCTTACATACATTTGCATACAGATCTAATGGCAGGCTGATAAAAAAACAATCTAGTGATATTTAGAAATTAATTAGATTGGATTTATCTTAACTTTGTATTAGAGCAAATGGATTGAGATGTTAAAGCAGATGAAGAAATTTGATTATAAAAAAAAATGATCATGCAGAATGATTCCTCCAAATTTTTAGAGCTACATAATTGTTGGTCAACTTATAGTTTTTAAATTTTAGTGGTTTAAAATCAATTTTTGAATGTATAAATGTATTTAATCTAGAATGTACAAATTTAACAATTAAAATTTACAATTTAAATAACCTCTACACATACAGATCTAACAATTAAAATCTACAATTTAAACAATGTCTGACCAAATTTTAGTACAAAAGTGATCCCAAAATATGAAAAAAAATGGCCTGACCAAATTTTAGGGCAAAAGTGATCTTAAAATGAAAAAAAGAAAATGACCTGACCAAATTTTAGGACAAAAGTGATCTTAAAATGACCAAATTTTAGGGTAAAAGTGATCTTAAAATGAAAAATATGTGAAAAAAAAATGGCCTCACCAAATTTTAGAGAAGAAGTGATCTTAAAATGAAAAATATAGACAAAAACTTAAAACCTTAAAACCTTAAAAGACAAAAATTTACAAAAACTTAAAACTTTTAAAGTATGTTAAAATTTTCTCTCACTGGACTTTCAGTAAATTAAAAATTAAAATAAATGTTACTTAATTTAAAACATTCCCTTATACTAAAAATTATATATATATTATTTTATCTATTAAATAAATTTAGATTTATAACCAACCTACATTACCATTTTCCCCAATCTTTCCTTTCCCATACTAGACTGTACTGTAAAATGAGCCTTTGGATGTAATTTGTTAATATAGATGTACGCTTGATCAAACAACAGAAATTAATTCTTTACTGTAAAATGTGCCTTTGGGTATAATCATTCTGCCAAGATAGATGTAGGAGTAACTTAACAGATCAAACAATACAAATTAATTCTATGAATTCTATTTCGCCCAGATGACCATATTTCCCATAAGTTCAGTTGCAAGCTAGATTAATTCAAATAGTTGTAATGATACAAACTGACTTACATCCCTGACAGTTGTACCCTTGGAATTGTTAAGAAGGGAGACCAAGTTATCTGCAGGATGCGAGACCACAGCACTGGATACACCTGCAATATAGCCGGCTGCAAAGCTTATTCCCAACTGCCAAGCCTTTGGGCAATCCTCTCTTGGAATCGGAACAACGTATTTGTATATATTCTCCACAGCACTCTCAAAGCATGCAAACTTCACCATTGTATCTATAAAAAAAAAAAACAACAAATGCCACCATCTAAGCTTTTTTCTGCGCCATTAAACTCTGCAGAAGCAGATCCTGCCAGATATATTAAGGTCCTGCGCTCTTCTGCGTTTTTGGGTCCGAGCATGTCCGAATATAATAGCTTGAAGAATTCATAGAATCCAAACTTGAAGGCACCTTGAACGCTGTACCCCAAGAGAGTAGGCAGCCATCCTCTGAATAAGGCTCCCACGCCATGTTTATTCACCAACTTAACAAACCCGGTGCTAATGCTCCTGTACTTCGATGGATTTGCCTGCAGCAACACAAATGATAATTTGATTAAAACATATTGATTATTCGATCTACTGGTGTCAAGTTCACAGAGCTCATTATCCACTCTATCAGCAGTGTGCGGATAAAATGGAAACTAATGGGTGGACTGTATTGTTTTTAACCTGCATATTACATTTTATAATATCAAGGGGCGTGACGCCTGTATGTGTCAGCCCACAGCTCAGAATTCCTCCGCATATGGAGGCAACGTAGAAGTCGAATGGATTCATGTCGATGAGGAATCAATGCAACTCCACCCTAATTCATAGGTACATAACATAAATTTTCATATAGGTGGGGTTGAGTTCATACAGACATAGCAATAAGGAAATTGAAGGACCAAAGGTTAGATGGTTTGATTTAGTGCATAGCTTTTATGACTCTATGATTTGAGGACATGTATGTTGAATAAGCAATTTATATCCTATTTGATTTATACAATTTGAGTGGGTTTAATGATTAAGAGTATGTGTTTCTTTCTTAGAGATCATTGGTTTAAATCCTTTTTGTACTTGTAGTATCTTAATTTTCTTTTATTCTATAATTCTTTATCACCTCCCATATTCTCCTTAAATTTAAAAGTGATAATATTTGTAATATTATGGGTATTCTTCATGATGGCTTCTTCTTGTATGATTTAGCCAAGATTTGAAATCTTTATGCCATCCCCGAGTTCATGTTGTTTATCTTGTTCTTGTAAGTTAGGTATTTGATCATAGCAATGCTCTATGGGGAAAATGCTTGCTTCTATGAAGAGGATAACATAGGGTGTATTGTCATTAATTTTGAGATTATAAGTTATAAAATTCTTTTGGATACGTTCTATCTTTCTCCAGTATTCTATAGAGATACTAGAACCCCAAACTTCACATCCATATAAGATAACCAAAGTGACGAGAGTGTGGAAGAGCCATTTTTTCTTATCCCAAAGCCAAAGGTCCATTGATTTACAATTGTTTTCAAGCTCATAATAAGCTTTCCACCCTTCAATATTTATCCCTTTCTCAATGCTATAGTTCCAATTGAGCTTGTGGTGAATATCGATTCCAAGATATTTGTATGAAGGAACTTCCTCCAAGCTATTGTTGTCATATACAAAAGTATCGTAGGTGATCCTTTTGGATTTAATTATCATAATCTTTGTTTTGCCAGTGTTCACAATCATTCTCATACTAGAGAAGAATTCATTGAGGATTATAAGTTGCTTACCTAGGTCACAGGGACTCTTCTCCATAAGAATAATATCATCAACACAAAGAAGAAGAATGATGACTATACTACTAAGAGTCAGGCCAACACAGACTGCATCTTCCAAACAATATTCTAACTTATCAATATAGATGTCAAAAAGGGTAGTGGGTAGGGGGAAACCTTGCTTGAATCCTATATTACAATTACTTTCTTCCGACCAGCCCTCGATGTCCCTAAACTTGGCAATAATTTTCTCATATAGCCTTATTGAAACAACTCTTAACACGAAAGGGGATTTAATCTCTTCTAACCTATTCCAAAGGTTACTCATGAGCATAGTGTAAAAATCTTTTCTAAAATCAACGAAACAACAAAGGATATCGGTTTTATCATTATGACCCTCCTACGAAATGATCCTAAATGTGACAAGGTGTTCCACAGTTGAATGGTAGCCTCTAAACCCAACCTGGCCTTTAGCTTTTTTTCCATTGCTTTCTAGCCATGTATCAGTCTACCATTGCTTTCTTTCCATTGCTTTTTTCCAATATACTTTCATATAGCTTAAAACTTAAATGGGGCTAATCATAATGGTAATATAATTAGAGGGGTTGTTTTTATCCCCATTTTAAAAAATATGTACAATGAGACTCTCATTCCAAGGTTTTGGGAACCCTTGTTGGATAGCTAAATTGAAGAGCTTATGTATGTGAGGGATGAGGATAGATCCTCCAATTTTTAATATTTTAGCTTGGTAACCTTCGATGTCCTTGGATTTTCCTTTTGAGATTCGCTTAACCCAAAACTTAATGTATTCTACATAAAACACTTCATCTTTGCAGAACTGTTTGGAATGTTGTCCCTGACATTAGGGGATTCATAAAGAATTTTAGAGTAGAAATTCCAACCCTTAAGGGAATCCTATTATTTTCTTTAGTTTTATAAATTAGAATTTTCCTCCAAATTTTCTTAGGATATATCTTAAATAGGTACAAAAGTTTCTCTTGTTTTCTATTTATATAGTCTTTTTTTTTTCTCTCTCTTTTAATTAAGGTTTTGTATCTATTTATCTTATCATATTCTAATGATGCATTGAAAGCATCCCTAATGAATTTTCTAGAAAATTTACATTTATTATCCTACCAAGGGTTAGTTGTACTATTTTTGTTTTTGCATAGCACCTCAATAGATAATTTGTTAATGGAATTAGAGAGGATTGTTGTTAAATTATGATAGTCAACTTCACTATTGTTTTGATACGTTGTGAGATTTAAATAATTACTAAAGTATTTTAAGAAAAGATCGATTTTTTGTTTGTCAACAAGTAATTGCCTTTGGTTGTCATAGTGCTCTTCAATGGAGATTTTGTGCATGGAAAAGATTAGAGTTAGGATTACAGGTCTATGATGAGACTTAGGTTTGTGGTCATATAAAAGATTAAAGTTTACTATTTGGTTGTATATGAGGATATCTGATATTACATCATCAACAACACTGCTACTTAGCCCATGGATACAAGTCATCTTGTTAGATTTTGACCACTTCCTTAGACCATTGCAAATTATTAAATCTTGAAAACTACAAAATTTGATTATGTCAATACCAAATAAAAATTCGATTAGGTCTTCATAGTTTCTTTTGTATCTGTTATCTAAAACAAGGTCCTCATCTAGCCATATAGGATTAGGGTTGGAATCATTACTTAAATTAATAGCTTGATTAGTTGCATTTTTAGCATTAAAGTCTCCTAACAAGAGGATACTAAATTCATTTTTCATATTGTAGATATATTGCTCTAAGATTTTGTAGGGAGAATTCTTATCTAGATTGTTTTTTGTATAGAAAGTAGAGTTAATATGTGCGGAATAATATATTTCTATATAAATATTCTTAATGTTAATATCTGATTTCTCCATCCATATGTACTGATTGAGAGGATATTTCCTATGAAGCTGAATGTGAGGAGAAATGTTTGTTTTTATGTAACAAGCTATGCCTCCAACCCTTCTAAATGAAGACTTCTTGTTCCATGTTGACCACAAAACAAATCCTTCTATATTAGGGACCTTAGATTCTTCATGCTCCCAAGTTTCAACCAAGAAAATAATATCAATGTCACTCGAGATCTAACTTAGTATATGCCCTTTATTCCATGGAAAACCATGACAATTCCAAGAGAGGATCTGGAGTGTCCCAAATTTCTATTTATTGTTATTGTTTTTGTCTCAATCCCTAATAATATCCTTTTGATTCCAAATGATTTCCCATTTCCCTTTCTTCATGGCTTCTTTCACCTTTTGAATTTCCTTAATTTAGCTTGATCCTCTGGAATTAGATCTTCATTGATAAATATTCTTAATCCTTTTAATCTTGGAGTTTTGCTGAATATGTCATAGTTATGGTCATTAGAGCTTACCTTAAAGAAGAAGAATGATGAATATACTACCGAGAGTCAGGCCAACACAGACTGCATCTTCCAAACAATATTCTAACTTATCAATATAGATGTCAAAAAGGGTAGCGGGTAGGGGGAAACCTTGCTTGACTCCTATATTACAATTACTTTCTTCCAGCTAGCCCTCGGTGTCCCTAAACTTGGCAATGATTTTCTCATATAGCCTTACTGTAACAACTCTTAACACGAAAGGGGCTTTAAGCTCTTCTAACCTATTCCAAAGGTTAGTCCTCGACATAGTGTCAAAATATTTTCTAAAATCAACGAAACAACAAAGGATATTAGTTTTATCATTATGACCCTCCTACAAAATGATCCTAAATGTGACAAGGTGGTCCACAAATGAATGGTAGCCTCTAAACCCAACCTGGCCTTTAGCTCTTTTTCCATTGCTTTCTAGTCATGTATTGGTCTTCTTTTCCAATATACTTTTGTATAGATTAAAGATAAAATGGGGATAATCATAATGGTAATATAATTAGAGGGATTGCTTTTATCCCCATTTTTAAAAATATGCACAATGAGACTTTGATTCCAAGGTTTTGGGAACCCTTGCTGGATAACTAAATTGAAGAGCTTATGTATCTGAGGGATGAGGATTGATCCTTCAATTTTTAATATTTTAGCTTGGTAACCTTCAATGTCCTTGGCTTTTCCTTTTGAGAGTCGTTTAACCTAAAACTTAATGTATTCTATAGAAAACACTTCATCCTTTGTAGAACTGTTTGAAATGTTGTCCATGACATTAGAGGATTCATAAAGAATTTTAAAGTAGAAATTCCAATCCTTTAAGGGAATCCTATTATTTTATTTAGTTTTACGAGTTAGAATTTTCCTCCAAATTTTCTTAGGATCTATCTTAAATAGGTACAAAATATTCTCTTGTTTTCTATTTATAGTCTTTTTTTCCCTTTTTAATTAAGGTTTTGTATCTATTTATCTTATCATATTTTAATGATGCATTGAAAGCATCCCTAATGGCTTTTCTATCTTTTACATTTATTATCCTACCAAGGGTTAGTTGTACTATTTTTGTTTTTACATAGCACCTCAATAGATAATTTGTTAATGGGATTAGAGAGGATTCTTGTAAAATTATTGTTGTAAAATTATGATAGCTAGCTTCAATATTGTTCTGATACGTTGTGAGATTTAAATAATTACTAAAGTATTTTAAGAAAAGATCATTTTTTTGTTTTTCAAAAAGTAATTACCTTTGGTTATCGGAGATCTCTTCAATGGAGATTTTGTGCATGACAAAGATTAGAGTTAGGGTTAAAGGTCTATGATCAGACTTAGGTTTGTGGTCATCTAAAAGATTAAAGTTTACTATTTGGTTGTACATGGGGATATCTGATATTACATAATCAACAACAATGCTACCTGACCCATGGATACAAGTCATCTTGTTAGATTTTGGCCACTTCCTTAGACCATTGCAAATTATTAAATCTTGAAAACTACAAAACTTGATTATCTCAATACCAAACAAATTTTCGATTAGGTATTCATAGTTTCTTTTGTATCTATTATCTAAAACAAGGTCCTCATCTAGCCATATAGGATTAGGGTTGGAATCATTACTTAAAATAATAGCTTGATTAGTTGCAGTTCTAGCATTAAAGTCTCCTAACATGAGGATACTACCTTCATTTTTCATATTGTACATATATTGCTCTAAGATTCTATAGGGAGAATTCTTATCTAGATTGTTTTTTGTATAGAAAGTAGAGTTAATATGTGTGAAATAACATGTTTCTATATAAATCTTCTTAATGTTAATATCTGATTTCTCCATCCATATGTATTGATTGAGAGGATATTTCCTATGAAGCTGAATGTGAGGAGAGATGCTTGTTTTTATGTAACAAGCTATGCCTCCAACCCTTCTACACGAGGAATTCTTGTTCCATGTTGACCAAAAAACAAATCCTTCTATATTAGGGACCTTAGATTCTTCATGCTCCCAAGTTTCAACCAAGAAAATAATATCAATGTCACTCGAGATCCAACTTAGTGTATGCCCTTTATTCCATGGAAAACCATGACAATTCCAAGAGAGGATATGGAGTGTCCCAAATTGCTATTTATTGTTATCATTTTTGTCTCAATCCCTAATAATAGCCTTTCGATTCCGAATGATTTCCCATTTCCCTTCCTTCATGGCTTCTTTCACCTTTTGAACTTCCTTCCTTAATTCAGCTTGATCCTCTAGAATTAGATCTTCATTGATAAATATTCTTAATCCTTTTAAGCTTGGAGTTTTGTTGAATATATCATATTTATGGTCATTAGAGCTTACCTTAACGCAATCAACCTACCTTTATGTTCAATTATTTTCCCAACCTTTTGGATTCTATGAAGCAATTCGTCTCAACTTGTGATTTATTTTTTAGTTCTTCCTTAACTATTGTGAGGGTGTCCTCATCTTTCTGCTCTTTTACACCAAAATATTTGAGGTTCAAGGCTCTTTTGTTATGTTCATGGTCTAATTCTATGAGCTTGTTCATTTCTTCTTTGATGAGTTTGATGTCCAACTTAAGTTCCAAACAGCTTACAACCAAATTACTAATCAACTTTTCTTCTAATTGTATAATCTTGTCCCTAAGATTATGCTTTTCTTTGACCTCTGCCTCCTAGGTTGATTGTTTCTTTTCTTGGATTTGTTTTTCTATTTCTTGTAATCTATCCTCCATTTTCTACAGCTCACTCTCTAACCCTAAAATTCTATTTTATATCTTTGTTTCAATCTTGTCTTCAAATGGTTTAAATTTATTATCAAGCATTGTTTCCGTCTTTATTTTGAGTTTGGCTTCTCTCTCTTCTCTACATTTTTCTAATGATTCTATATATTCATACATAATATCTAGGGTTACTTTGTTAGGTCTCCCCTTGAGAGTATTTTGTAGAGTCTTGATACAAATAAACCACCATTCAAATTTACCATAGGGGTACACCTCATCTTCGTTTCATTCAACTTATGTACCAATTCACGTTCAAATTCATTAGAGAGTATAAAACTGTTTCCTTCATTGTAGAGTATAAATCTTCGTTCAATAAACAATTGGATAATAAAACCTTTTAAAATATATTAAGATTAGAATTAATGTAAAGGTTTAGAATATACTAAAGCTTTTGTTAGAATAGATTTAGAAAGGTAAAAATGAGGAGAAACATGTGTGTGTGTGTGTGTGTGTGTGTGTGTGTGAGAGAGAGAGAGAGAGAGAGAGAGAGAGAGAGAGAGAGAGAGAGAGAGAAACTAAATAGATTATAGAATCGTTAATACAATTAGTTGGAAACATGTTCTAGAGTATGCTAAGGGTAAAGTATGTTACTAGATAATAGAGTATTAAGAAAATTATAAATCCTTAAAATGATAAGTTATAATGTTTTATTAAGAATGTTGTAGATAATTATATAAATCTAAAGATAATTTTTATTAAATGAGAGAAAGAACGAGAAAAAAACTATTAAAAATATTTTAAAAAGGAGAGAGAAATAAAAAATAAAATGAAAATCCCCGGATGGGGTGATTCGCGAGGTGATGGAGACACGAGGGCAGAGCCAGGACGCGGCTTTAAGGCATCCACCGGCTCGCCCAGCCCAACACACCATTCCCACATGATGCGTTGCAGCAGAGGTATAACGAAGAGGCCTCTCGCGCGAGCGAAAGGTACTCGACGACAGGGCCATTGCATGCAGAGTTTAATGGCGAAGAGTAATGGTGGGGCTTTGGCACGGGGGGCGATTATAACTCTCATTCCCCGGCTAGGAACACCCATTATCAATTCAGTCGGGCAGAGCACTCGCTCTCCGCAGCTACAGGGAAGAACTGGCCTCCTATCAGCCGAACCAGGGAGGAAGCACCTCCAGGCCACTAGGATAAACACAGGC
>JASDQU010010345.1:21687-42232 GCA_032191745.1 Picea mariana | reverse complement strand
TTCGGGCAGGACGTCGCAATCGTCATTTTGTTAATTTTGTTAACCATGCTACAGAGATACCTTTGGACATGGATGCCCAGCTGTCTCGGTTTCCTGCTTAGGCGGGACAGCTGGCATCACACACATCTTTGTACTCAGAATATGTCAATATAATAGGTACCACCTTTTTAATTTAAAAAAAATAAAAAAATAAAATGAAAATAGAAAATTACCTAGAATCAACCTTGGTACATAGCATTGGGATCTAATTCTGATTAATCTTCCAACCATAATCTCTGTTGTGGTTATTAGGTCATTTTTTAATTTTGATGGCTTCCTTGAATTTCCTATTGTGATAGTGATCCACCTTTGCTAGAATTTTGGCATCCTTAATACAAATATTATGTTTAGCTTTTTCCAAGTGTTTGGCCAAAGTAGAGGGACAAGTGGATTATTTCTTAACATCAACAACATGTTCCTGGATTTTAATCACGAAGGAATGACTAATTTCTCCTATGTATTGTTTTCCATAGGAGAAAGAGATCATGTAGACACATTTATGATCAATGGGTTCAATAGGGTCCCTCGTGGATTTGAGGGAGTTTCTAATTGCATTTGGGTGTTTGAAATTTTCCCCAATCTTTTTCTTTCTCAAAATTCTAGCAAGCCTATATGTTGTCCCTTATATGTAGGGCAGTAAAACTTTGGAAATTTCATTATTAGTGTGTTCCTTATTTCTAGATCCTTTACTAGTATTCCAAAAGACCCCAATCCATTGATTCTCCTTATAACCATTGTCCTTAAACACCTTGAGGATTTGGGTTTGTTCTTCCTCAAAATGATCTTTATCTCAGATTCTTAGGGATCTTGTAGCTAGAGTATTGAGAACCCCTAGTTTTTGTACAAGATGATGGTGGGACTCAACATGAAGGTATTTCTATGTGTGGATCTTCTTCCTATAAACCTGGTGGGCCACAAATCCATCTAGTCTTTTTTTGACCCACACATCTAAGAATGGTAATATGTCCTCAACCTAGACCCCCATGGTGAATTTTATGTGTCTATACTATTTATTAAGGTTGTCAACAAATTCATCCAATTTATCACAACCATGGGGCCATATAACAAAGGTATCATCCACGAACCTAATCCAATTCTTAGGTTGAATGGGAGAAGAATTAAGGGCTCTACTTTCAAGATCCTCCATGAACAAATTGGATACAATTGGAGAGAGGGAGGATCCCATGGCTACCCCACAATTTGTTCATATGTATTTCCATGGAAACAAAAAAAAGTGGATTTCAGGAAAATCTCTATTGATATTATGGTAGCCGCAGGAGGTATTAGCCTCCACATGTAACCTTTGACGAGACTAGAATATTCCGGGATGCAAGAGAAACCCTAAAGATTTGGATAATAACCCTAGAAGACAAGTCAGATTAATATAATAAATTAATATTGAGTTATTATCCCCCAGGAAGAGAAGTCGGCCCAGTCAATTAAGAAGATGGAGCAGTATAAATAAAGAGAGATAGATATCATTTGTCACTCACTCACTCACGACTGCATAAGGACAAGAAGTGCGCATGAGTGAAGGAGAACTGCAACTGTTGCAGTAGTGACTTTGTCTTGGGTTATTGGTTTGGACTTTTTGCTTGGTCTTTGGTTATCCTTGCTTGGTGTGCTAGCCTTGGTTAACTATTGGTCTGCTACTAGAATTATTTTGTCTGCCAAGGTTAAGGTGCTTGGGGGTGGCCTTTGTGCCTATGGTTGGGTGACAATATTGTTATATTGTCTATGGTGAAATGAGCACACCCATTTTTCTAACAATCTCAACTAACTTAGTAGTACCTTGGTCAGTGATCTTATTGATAATGTTCATATCCCCATCGTTAGGAATATTTGTGAAGAGAGAAACAATGTCAAAACTCATGAGAATGTCATTGGTGTCAAGTTTGATATCCTTGCTCTTATTAACAAAGAAGGTGAATTCCTTAACAATAGAGCTAGTATTACCAACAAAGGATTTGAATTTACGAGCAAGGTGTTTGGTGAGTCGATAGGTTGGACCACCTATTATGTTGAGAATAGGTCTAAGTGGGGCCCCTTCCTTATGAATTTTGGGGATGCCATATACCCTCGAGGTGGAAGGACAACTAATGAACATTTTCTTCTTATCATTTTCACTGCTTGATTTAATGGCATTGAAGACTTCTCTTGAGATATTTTTTAGGGTATTTTTATTAAGCTTATAATAACTCCCACTATTATTGAGGCGGTCCAACATTTTATCAATATAATCCCTCTTGTTCATAATGACCACGACCCCACCTTTGTCAACCTTTAGAACTACTATATCATGGTTGTTGTTGAAGGTCTTTAAAGCTAGATGTTCTTTCTTAGTGATGTTGCTCCTAGGTGGTTTCTCTTTTCAAAGAATCACCAAGAAATCTTGCCTAATTTCCTCTTTGATTTCATCTAAAAAATATTTAATTCCATTCTCAATGCTACATAAGATATATTTGACTGGAATCCAACAAGTGGCTATAAAAAATTTGATTCCTCTCTCTAATAACCTCATAGTGTAATCATCGATGGGATGGCTTGAAAGGTTCACAACTAATTTTTTCTTAAAATGCCAACCATAAAATGTTTGACATTAATTTTGTAAAAATATTCAAATTTCTAATGATTATATATAGTTCCTGGAACATTTTGATAATTCTTAGAGTAAAATACTTTTATCCTATATGATTTGGTGAATCGTTTTAGAAAAATGGAAATTGGCAAATCTTTTTGTGAAAGAAAATGGGAAAATTAGCCTATGGGAACATTTTAGCCCTAAAATTTTCCCTAAAGGTAAATGGAAGGGAGGGACATAATGGCCCTAACTTTGTGAAATAATTGAGCCAAAGAAATATGGTGAGAGTAGTCAAGCTATGAAGAATTCATGATCAACAAAATTCCTCTTATTACTTAGTGTGATTCCCATATCGTTATAATATCAATGGCATATCTTCATGGTTGTTTTATGGGATGTATTTTTTTACTAAGACATTGGAAAAGAATTAAAGTGGTCTATTGTGACAAAAAAATTCAATTTTCTAAATAAATATGAGCACATGTGGAAAAACTTAGGAACAAAGTTTCATTCAAAGGGGGTTAGTATCCAATTCCCCACCTTCTTGTACATTCTAATGTATACTATAAATTGGTTATATTTTCATCCTAGAATGTGTCATTATTTTTGAAAACTTTATCCATATTGGTTGAACATTGTTAGGAAGACTTGTCACACTCTTACCCATGTCACGATTAGATGTTGAATGATAGGAGATTACTACTCCTCATGCATGCATGCCTTGTAGGTGCCACAATGATAATCTATGTTAATGGTATATGCAACACATGTATAGTCTTTGTGGTTAGAATATGGAATTTCTTGGAAGGGTGTGAAAAAACCCTCTTTTGGTCATTTACAAGTGCTAAAAGTAGACAATGAGTGAGAGAGGATAATCATATTAGCATTAGTTTCACCTTGCAAGCATTAATTAGCTCATTAAGCCTAAAATTCAATGATTAACCAACAATAAATGAGTGGATTGGGGGGAGGGACAACAAATGTTAGATTAAATCCCAATGGCAGGCCATAAAGTTGAAGTGTATCAATTGGGGAGAGTCATATGCAATAGATAGGCACTAAATCTCTCTATGGGAGGTTCCTTTGACCTCTTTAACCACTTAAATATCCCCTTGTTTCCTCCATTTTATCAACTTGTTTTCTTACAATGAAGGATGATATTTGATTTCACTCTAAATATAATTCTCTAAATTAACTCTATAATTCCTTGGTTTTTCCCTTTTTTAATTACACAACTAAGCCTCTCATTTATAGATCTCTATTAAAAGCATCTCTCCACCAATAGGATGTAGATTCCATTAAATTATGAGATGTTATGATGATAAGACTGAAGTAGATGTCTAATCAACTCCAATTGGGTGTGATGAGAGGCTCAATTAGCCACTACACCACCACCCCATTGTTTCAACTTTGTCCATAGGAATTCATGCACTATAGGAAATAGTATTTTTTATTTTTATGGGGTCAAACTAGTATCAAACATTTTTTATGCACAAGTTGGCATGATCACATAACTCATGGGAATGGTCCTTTGATAATTAGGCAATACTTAATTGTACATAAATAACCTATAGATAGTGTGCTTGAGAAAAAAAATCCAATGATGTAGACAATGGAGAAAACGAAGTTCATGAGCTTCAATATGGGCCAAAATAAAAATTAGTTCAATCAATAAATATGGCTGAGAACAAATTTTGATATTCATTTGTTTGGCACCGAGTTTGGTTTGGACAAGTTTTCTCATGAGAGATTGGATTGGCAATTTTCAATTATGCGACCTCCAAGTTAGTTGTCTCTTCCATCTCTTTAATTATATTTGTTTCATTTTTTAGATTAGGATAAATTCAACCCATGTAGAAGGCCATTTAGGTTTCCATCAAGTCATGTGAATTTCAAAGGAATAGTCTCATGAATGGGAAAACCATTACTTCAGGAGGTGCACAATTGAGTAGATAAAGGGACTCTCAAGTGTGATATAATGAAACTATTCATAAAATAGTCATGTGATTGCACACTAGAGTGGTTTGCCATTCACATGGGCCTAACACTAAGAAAATGAATGACTCGGGATAATGTAAATGAAAAATCCATGTGAGACAACATGTCAAAATAATAAAAATTTGCATGATATAAATATGGTTTTTTCTATGTGTTTTTTACAAGTAGCACAAATTCTGATATATTGGCATGAGCAGGAGATTGAAGGACTCCAATAGGAGGTGATTGATGCAGGAGCATCCTACCTCCAAGATCAACTTGGTTTGGTTATACCTAGGGGTCATGGGTTTATTTGAATTTAATTGTGTAATTGATGGAAATTCCTATGTTTGAAGGAATTTTAGAAAACTTGTACTAATTATAGAATCCATTGTAATTGATTTAGTTCTCGAGAGTTGTGAGGACTTATATAGATCTTAGGGTTGATTGTATATCTCTTGAGTGCATTGTGGATCTAGAATGAGGATTTAGTGGATCTAGAGCATCCTAGGGATTTGTATGAGGGTTTTTAGGATCTGAAACAAATTTCAGTTTAAGAATCCTTTTGTATTAAATTTGTAAGCCTACGGACATGAGAGGTGTGGCCAAATGAATAAGGAATCAAGCCAGAGAGGGAGATGTGAGAAGGTCATTAAGAGGCCTTATGTAACTTGTATGCACAATCTTGTATGATTGAGTAATGATATCACTTCGTTCGAGTGTTATATGGAATTAATTAATTGAGGACCTTTGTATATCGTTAGGTGTTTGAATCCTTGTGTATTACTATGTGCATTAAATCTTTGCAAGGAATGTGTGTGTAGGTTCAGATTGAACCCTAGAAGTAAACTCTTGCATACAAGGATTTGATCAAGATCGAGCATTGATCACTGAAGGGATCGATGCCCATATGTGATTAATACTGGTTGGGATTGTAGGAAGATCGATGAGAACATAGTTACATTCAAACTCTATGCATAGACGAGGTTAAGAACAACAAAGAATCCCTTTGCAAGCATGAAGAAACAACATCCGTCAGATCAATTCAAATAGTTGATCGTGACCATTGATTGCATCAGACCGAAAGTATGATGGCGTGTTAAAGATGGATGATCGAGATCCAATCTCAGATCTAGATCGATGCTAGAGAGTTATCTAGAGTTTGGGGTCCAAAGCAATGGTGGTAAGAGTGTTTCAGAGTGTACATTCAGGATGTGAAGTGGGAGTATACTTCGACAAAGAGCTCTGATATATGGTGTAGATAAATCAGAGGATAAAGGAAATCAACGACTATGGTTGAAGTTTGGAGTTGAATCCAGAAAAAACCCTGATGGAGATAGAGTGACGCATGACTGAGATGATTTCAGAATGATCCAGATGATAGATCTGGAGAAGGCACATGTTAGTGTATGAAAAAATCATACTTGTTATCCAACGTTCCAAATTGATGAAGGAAGATTTGATAGAAGGTCAGGATGGATTCAGAGTGACCCTGGTCAAGGGTTAAGGAGAGGACATGTGGTGATACCCCATTTTCTATCGGAGCAACGCCATCATATTCAAACAACTAGAGTAACTTTGATAGAAGGACGACGATGAACAGTGGATATCTGTTCGGGATGATACAGATTGGTGATGAGGGAGAGATACATGGAGACAACTGATTGGTGTTCAAAATATACTTATCGAAGTCAATTAGTAGCAAAAACTCCAACATAGCAATGCCAATCAAAGACTCAGATCTAATCGGGGTTAGATAGATCTATGTCTCAGGATGAGACATGTGGCAGGTCTCTAGAGTGACATGTGGCAGTTGACAGAGATTGGATGTGGCATTAGTGGATGAGGAGTGGACACGTAACAATAATGTGAATGAGTATGAAAGAGACACGTGGCATCCACATGTAGGACTAAGGACCAAGACTTGGAGAAATGAAGGTGCATAGATCATTAGTCGAGGATTGACCAGAGGAAGAGAAAAATGGTCATTATTAAATCAAAGATGTGGAAACATTAGCATCACCGACGAGAAGGAGGTAAGTCGTCAGAGTAAGGATTTTAGAGTAGTCGAGCTTGCATAAGTCCAATAGGGGGGCTCTAATACAAGAGAGAAGTGGATGTTAAATCCAGACCGCCCATGAGGATGCACTCATGAGAATATCACACCGTCCATTGGGATTACTATTTCAGAGTCCATTCCAAACACTCCGATTATGGAATTTTGAGGTGCAATGAGGATACTCCATCCTATGAGGATCAAAGGTGGGGATTGAGAGTTGAAGAGTCTGATAGCTCGTAAGAAAGAAAAAGTTAAGCAGAAAGATGGAAGGAGCCGACAAGTGGAGTTTTCCCATGGATTCAACGTATGGTTTTATGGAGATGAGCGCCTAGTTCTGAGTGCTAACAGATTGGTGTGAAACAAGTGCAACAAAACTTTGTTCATAGGAAATTTGGGCCCGCACAAAGGTTAGAAAGTAGTTCTACTTCAGAACTGCAACATAATTAATTCAAATAATTATGCATACCATGGGTTTAAGGATGGGAGGTCATCAATGATGGAGGAGCCTTAGGTGCAAAAGCGATTGGAATATTGTGAGTTATAAAATTTTTGTCACTTCTCATTGATGTGCTCTAGGGAAGGAATACTGGAGAGGATTATAAGGATGTAGAATATTGATGGCTAGTATTTCGACATGAGAGGGAAATGGTTGGAGCTGACCCTCTAATGTATCTACTTTCTTGTTGGTCCCCCCATTCATGGGAAGGGAGTTGACTAGTGGGCACTACTGAGGGGGGCACAATAGTAGATGATCTCATAGCTCTCCACTGTGAGCAGGGTGTGGAGAAGGTCAATAAGGTGATACCCATTGGTGATATAACAAACCTAGTTGTGTAGGTGATAGATCATATGGTTGTGAGGGTGGGTGGCTCTCATGCCCTCCATCGAGTTTTTGTTGGCTAGACGTGTCTAGTTGAGAGGGTATTAAGGGGGAATTTTTTGCATGGGACCCTATGTTGTTGTGAGTGTTAAAAATTCATCTAACTTGATACCACCAGTAAAGAGATGGAGAGTTTGCTTATAACACATTTTATGTGCCCTTTTTTTTACGTGGGTGTCATCGATCCCATTACACCACATAGTGAGCGTAGGATTGTTCTAGGAATCATGAATGCAAAGATGGTGAGAGATGATGACCCAACTTGATGGATGAGTGGTGAGGTGGGCCTTCATTGTAGATTTCTTATCATAGTAGGATCAACAACCCATGGTGATTGAGCAGTATCCATACATGGGTATGGATTTTTTGGAATATCCTAATTTCCTAAGGCCCCTAAGAGAGGGATAAGGACTAATAGGTGAGTACTTGGTTTTGGATTTTCATGTTTACACTAGATTAGATTTGATTATATCTAGATGTTTGTTTCTATTTTGGATACACATATGATATTTATTACACATTTTCTCTTGTGATGTTATGTGGTCAATGAGGCTTATGAGACCACTAGGCACACTAGTTCCAATAGCACTAGTAGTAGTAGTGGCAAGGAAACAGAGAGGTCGTGAAGATACATGACCAAGACTAGGGATAGATAACCAATTTTATAGGATAGAGGTCGACTTAGAGAGGATACTAACCAACAAACACCAACAATTTGAGTAGTTTCTATGATGGGTGTTGAAGAAGGGATGGGAAGACTTAGAGGATGTCAATGTGGATTCTTACACGGGCATCATGGTAGAGTGGTTCCCACTCTTTCGACAAGTGCCTATGGAGGTCTAGACTAGAGAACCTATGTGAGGTGGGCTCGATGAGGCACCTCCTCTAGGGAACTTAAAACCCCTAGATAGGATCCCCCCACCTTGTGAGTGGGAGGGAAATGAAATGGGGAAGATGCCCCCATTTTTGTATGGTGGCTATTGTATATATGTACTCATTTTTGGAGAGACAAATATGTATATTGTAAACATTATTTTTTGGATATATTTATATATACAAATGGATTTGCTTTCATGGTTTGCAAATTTGTGATGATGAAAATGTGTTGTATATTTTATTTAAATATTTTTATGGTTATCATGTGATGATATGTACATGATATGGTGTGTTTTTTTTCATATTTGTACAAAGTTAATGTGATAAGTCAATTTAAAACATGATTTTCTATGTTATCTACAAAATTATTATGACTTCTCGAAACATAAATGAATGTGATGGTATCAAAATGTTGTGATGGAAGATTAAATTTTAGATTTCATGATAGCATCATATTCTTCCTAGTTGTTAGTGGTGAGGCCCACGAAAATTCCACTTGAATGGAGTAGGCTATGTGAGGCTGAGTAATCTCCCATGTTACCAAGCAAGATTCTAAGTCTAGCAATTCATGCCATCAACAAAGTCAATGTAATAGAAGGGTTGTGGAACCATATAAATAAGATAAGAACGAAAAGAATAAGGCACAAAACAAATATGGATAGTGAGACCCAAAAATAAAAATAAAAGCAGATGTATATAAGGATGGGAGTGGGTGGTTCTTGAAAACCTAAGCATATAATTTCTTCAAGGACAACCCATTGAGGATTTCTTTGAGTAATCCACCATTGGGATAGACAAGTACATACACACCCTTTTCCAAACAATGTTTGATGATGTAAGGGACCCACTGGAGGAACTAAAACTTTTTKAGGCCTAGATKKTRTTTGTTTGGATAGTAGGCAAGAACTAGATCACCTTCATGAAAGGAGAAAAGGTATCTACCTATTAGTCATAATGATCCTTGGGAAAAAATTTCATCGCCTCATCATTTTGTAAGGAAACATGGGGGTCCTTGAACAAGTGTTCTAAGGAAACTAATTGTTTCTCTAAGGCAGTGTTATTAAGGTGGAATTCAATGACCAAATGGAGAGAGGAAATTTTTCATTCAATGGGTAAAACTACCTATACACCATTGATGAGATGAAATGGTGTAAACCCAATGGTAGTTTTGACGGATGTCCAGTAAGCCCATAAAATTGAGAAAAACATGTTGTTACAGTTGGATTTATGTTTGTTGATTATCTATTGCAACACGTTTTTGGGGATCTTATTGACAACCTCAATTTGGCCATTAGCCTATAGATACTATAGAGTACAAAACTAATGCAAAAACCAAATGTGAATCTATATCTTGAAAGACATCATTCTAAAAAAAAAGTGTTGTGGTAAGAGACCAAATTTTTAGGGACATCAAATCGAGTGATGACATGGTTGAAAAAGAAACAAGTCACCATGTAATACGTGTTTCCAAATATTGGCACAACTTTAGCCCGTTTTGTGAAATAATAAATATCCACAATGATGTACTTGTGGCTACCACTAGATCTAGGATGACACCCCATAAAGTCAATTCCCCATTTGCAAAAGGGACTCATAGTGATAACAATATGTAGTTGAGCTAGTGGGGTTTGTAACTAGAAGTGAAAATTTGGTAATTCACACACCACTTAATTACATGAATACAGTCACAAAAGAGGGAGCTAAAAATAGCTTGCACTAACAATTGTATTAACAATGACCATTATTGATAAATTCCCACCACAAGTTCCACTGTGGTAGTCATTGAAAAATAAATTTTACTCTTTGTGAGTTAGGCACTAATGTAAAATGGTATCACCGCCTTGTCTATAAAGAACATATCCTATAAGGAGATATTGAGAAGCTTGGTGATGGATGCATTGTCTATCATCGTGTGAAATATGAGAACCAAACTTATGTATGCAAAGGTAAATTAATATATCACCATACCAAGGATCCATCAATGATATCAAGAAAAGATGTCCATTGGGGAGATTATTGTTGAGAGGTGGATATTCTATGTCAGTTAGGAGGTCAATGGTGAACTTGGAGAGTGTCAGGCCCTTTTTTATTTTAGGTGTAGTAAATTCAAGATCAAATTCATTGAGGATAAAAAACCAGTGGCTGGATGTTGACTAAGAAAGCCAACCAGAGTGACCATGTAGACCAATCGATTTAGAGGTATCGTATTTGCTAAATAGTGAGGATTATCACATCCTCGATATTGTATAATACCCATATGCAAGGATGGATTGGTGAGGATGTCCAAACATCCTATTTAGTTAGGCCAAGCCATAGGTGTGAGAGGTAATATTATCATTATCTTTTGATTAATATACTTGCATATTTTTTTCTTATTTGTTGCACATGTAATTGATTGTAAGATTTTGTTTAAATTTTCTATTATTATTGATACGAAAATCCTTAGATACCAATTTTAATCTTTAAAAACTCATTTTAGCATATAACTTGATTCAAAATAATTATTGATCGTATTGAGATGATTTGCAGAACACGTGATGATGTACTTATTATCCAAAATCACATAAAATGATGAATAACTTGAAGAACTCAAAATATACAACATTCATGACAGAGTTTACTACATCTCTGAGTTCCCTTTTAAACAATGAGACTACTTTTCATAATCTCAAATGTAAAATTAGAATACAATATGGACTTACATAGCTAAATTTGAAGTCACTCTTCAATTCCACTGCTCAAACTCAGATATAGAGTTTACCATTGAATTCCTTGAAAAATTATGAGAAAAATGAGTATAAACTCAACCATATGTGGAACTGGCACAATTTTACCCTCTTTACACGCCAAACGATGCACTATGATGCTCATTAATGGAAATATAGAATAATAATTTAATAGACAACATCTTAGTACAAAAATAACATCACCATCGTACTCCTCTCAAGAAAATGAGAAAAATGAGTATAAACATGCCTATGTTTGGAGAAAGTGCTCCATGGCATGCAAATCTATGCAACACCAAATCTAAGCTTCTCTTGGCATGCACTTTGATGTACTATATCATATTGTACCTCCATACACTATCTTGAGATCCGTTCCTGTCTCAGGATCTCTGTCTCCAACCTCGAGATGTGTGTCGAGATTTGGAATTTGTGCCCATAAATAGGGTGCGGGCCCTAATCTCCGTTTGCAACCTTAGGCAAGCAATAAACACAATATTTTTGGCCCCCGTGTAATAGTAGGAACCTTTGGTGTAATAGTGAGGGTGTTAACATAATATATGGTAGGTCGCGGGGTCAAACCCTGTTAACCATGCTGTATATTATGGCATTCGTTGAAACCATATGTTAAATGTTTTACCTGCCCACACAAATATTGGTATATAATTTGTTTGGTGGTATAATATATATGTGTTTGTGTGTGTGTGTGTGGTCAAATAATATAATACGCCCCCTGTGGATCTCAACCTATGGTTACATTGGAAACCATCCCTTGACCCTTTTTCTCATTAACATATCTTTTAAACAACTTTAAATATAAGTCATGACCAAGACGGTTAAGAACCACTTGCATGGTGTAATGGTAAGGTTGTTTAGTGTTAGGTGGGAGACCTAGGTTTGATCCTCTATACTCCCAACCAAAATTTCAAATACTTATCCATAAATAGCCAATGGGAGGTTGCCACGTGGTAGTGTCTCATTTGTCCATCATTGCCACGTGTCAAGATATGATTAGACCACCCATGTTGTACGAAAACCACATCACCCGCCCAGTCGGATGTACCATGTGCTACGGGGCACCTCGTGGTGTTTCCATGTAAGCACCGTACATATGTACGGTCGTGCCACGTGTCACCCTTTGACTTTGACTTTTACCCTGGTTTGACCAACTATAACTTTTGCATACAAACTCTGTTTGAGGCGATGTTTGCGCCGTTGGAAATATATCTCCGAGCTCTACACAATGAAATCCTTTCCGAGAGCATTCAAGACGATCAAATTTTGAGAATTTCTAAATCCTCTTAGACCTCTGTGAGCATTCTAGATCCTCCTGGACCTCTATGAGTGTTCCAAGATCCTCCTGGATCAATTGTTGTCTAGCATTTTACAAATGTTGGCACATACATTGGGGAGCTACCTCACCAACATGATGAGGATATGGATGAGTCAAATGATTCACCTCAAGTGTAGACACCTAGCATGCCATGTAGGCTATTATATCATAAATTTCATCAATGGGTGACTTATAAGATATGTGCATTGATGGTTTTCCACATAGTGATCCCAGTATGAGCTTAGTAAATCATGCATGCGAACTCAAAAAAACATGCAGGACCTTGAGTTTCCAGTGATATGGGCAAGCCTTCCTCGTGATATGACATTATTGACATGTCATATTGTCAATTCCCTCAACCTAATCAAGAGGTTGAGGGTTAGTCTAGCTTCTTCATCAAATTCATCTACTAAGGATGACACTCCTACACATCTTTCTTCTCTTCTTCCTCCACCATCTCCTCCGACAAAAAATTGAACATCATCTCCTCCACTATCAAACCAACCATAATATCGTCCTCTAGTATTAGATCAACCACCATCTCCTCTAACAATATACCTACTACCATCTCCTCCTCCAATAACATATCAACCACTATCTCCTCCTCCAACAGACTTACCACTATCTCCTATTTCGTCAATAGACTGGCCACCATCTCCTCCAGTAGTAGACTTACCACCACCTCCTTCTTAGATGCTACAATATACATTATTATCTAGCATAGGTATTGATGTCTGTGCCTTTGGTGGTGGAGGTATTCATACCTCTAATTCCAGTGGAAGATGTAGTTAACAATTGTTGACATGTATATATTTGATTGTTGCAATGTATATTTGACATTTATATTTGTCTTGAGATGTATATTTCATCAATAGACTGGCCACCATCTCCTCCACTATCAAACCAACCATAATATCGTTCTCTAGTATTAGATCAACCACCATCTCCTCTAACAGTATACCTACTACCATCTCCTCCTCCAATAACATATCAACCACTATCTCCTCCTCCAATAGACTTACCATTATCTCTTATTCCGTCTATTCCGTCAATAGATTGGCCACCATCTCCTCCTGTAGTAGACTTACCACCACCTCCTCCTTTGATGCTACAATATACATTATTATCTAGCATAGGTATTGATGTCTGTGCCTTTGGTGGTGGAGGTATTCATACCTCTAATTCCAGTGGAAGATGTAGTTAACAATTGTTGACATGTATATATTTGATTGTTGCAATGTATATTTGACATTTATATTTGTCTTGAGATGTATATTTGTCATATATATTGATTTTGATACTATTATTCATATATATTATGCATTTTCATATTATGTTGATGTTTAAGTTCTTTTATTTATAAAATGTATTATGTGTATGTTAATGATTTCTATTATTAATTATTTCTCTATTTTTAACAAATTTGAGATATATCATTCATTTAAATTTGTAATGCCATAATTGACATATTTGAGATGTATATCCAACTTATATATTGATTTTAATATTATCATTAATGTATATTATGTTTTTCATATCATGGTGATGTTGATGTTCTTTGGTTTATAAAATGTATTGTGTATATTAATGATTTCTCTATTTTTAAATTAAATTTGAGTTGTATCACTTATTTAAATTAAATTTGAAATGTCATATAATGTTAAAATCTAGTTATATGAAATCATTTAATTTGAATTGTGATTATAAAAGGTTATAATCATTTATTGTTATTATATATTGTTTAACCATTTTTTATATGCTAATTTTTTCTTAAGCAAGAAGATACAATATGTTGATTAAACATATTTACAAATTTGACTTAACGATTCTTACATTTGATTAATATTTTAAATCAATTTTTTGAAATTAATTATATTTTTAAATGTATTTTTAAATATTTTTACTAAATTTTTAATTAATTTTAAAATTATTATAGTAAATCTAACAAAATAATTATTTCTCCAAACTTTATATAGTAATAAAATCATGCATATTGAGATTACTAAAACAATTTTGAATCAATACATTCAATTAAACTAACCTCAATAATAATAGTTGTTAATATTAATCTTTCAAATAGTAGTGATAACATCTTGTTTATATATATATATAATTTTAAAAAATTATTTGTTTTATTAAATCTTCTATTAAATAATGAAAATAAATTTAAATTACTATATTAAAAAGAAATTTGAAAAATTTTCAATTAAATTTACTTTGATGGTAATAATGATGGTAATAATGGTTAATACTAATCTCATTTAAAAAAAAAGACAACATTCCTATCTTACAAGTAAACATTGAACATTTTAGGATCTTAAAAATTTATAAAATTGTATAATACAAGATTAGGTAAGGTTATATGAAAAACTCTTTCTATTAAAATATCTTATATATATGCTTACATTAAATCTCAATATGAAGTTAGAGATAAAGTTATATTAGTTCAGTTGGGATTAATGTATTAGCAAGGGTTAGTATACTAGGAAGTTATTTTTTTGTTGCATTTGTGGATCGTTAAGGCCGTATCTTTACCATTAAAATATATTATACACACATAGTCTCTTTTTAACCATTCTTTGTTTGTTGATATGTTTTGGATTAGTTATTTTTTATTATGTTTTATTTTCATATATTTGTAACAATTTATTTTCATTAAAAAAAAACCAACATTATTTTGTTAAAAAAGTTTAAATAAAAAATACAATCAATAAAAAAAAATTAAAAAAAAATTCATTTAACTGAATATTTAGGAAAAAAAAACACAAGGGTTAACTCCCCTTTCCCAATGACTATGTGTACCGCAATTCAAGCAACCATAAGGAAAGATGATTTACCCTCTTTACCACGAACACATTTTTTTTAATTAACCTTATTTATTTATTTATATAAAGTGTGAATGTATAATTATTTTTTTACTTTTGATATTAGTGTTTGCTTAGTTTTGAAACACCTATAATAAGGATAAATTTATAAAACAAAAGTTTATTTTTTAAGTTTCTGGCTTTTTTTTTAATTAAGAAAAAGTATAAGCTAAGTGTTTTTTTTGACTTTGTAATTTTTTTTTAAATATGCAAAAAATTTAGTAAGATGATTATTTTAAACTATCTTTATCATAATGTTACATTTACAAAATTGTATTTATAAAAAACAATTGATTTCAAGATGAATATGTAGGGAATTTAAACAAAAATTTGCAAGTTGATGTCTATTTTGCAATAATATTACATGATAGAACTAATAAAAAAAGATAAGGTAGAGTTTTCTCATCAAACTCACCTTCTATGTCTTTCTAAACTTAAGTAAACATAAAAATATGTATTCTAATAAATTCTCATGGAACTCCCTCCTAATATGGATATGGAATATGTTATTTATGTTAACCTCAGTAAAGTCTTTACGTTAGTTTGACCTTATTGATACAATAACATTATAAATTTGAGATTGAAAATCTCATGGACAAATTCTTAAAAGTAGGGATTAGTAATCTTAGTCAAGGTCCTAGTTAGTAGTGAGAATATGTATTAATGGATTTTATCAAAATTTCAAAAATCATTGTTGATTTATTTTCTAAGCATGCTTATAAACTCCATAGGCATACACCACATCATTAGTAATAGGGATCCTTGGATTATAAGTTTCTTTTGATAAGAGATTTTCATATTTATAAATGTCATCATAACTAAGTGATTTGAGGGTATATTGGAATGTATTTAGTATAGGGAACAATCAAATTAAAGGAGTTGATTACAATTAGCAGAAAATGGATGAGCACAAATTTCGTTTTCTTGTAGATGTTCTTCCACATAAACTTATGGCCATTGACTAAAAAAATATCTCTTTGAAATTATATGTATTTGACATATAGATTATTTGGTGTAGGTAGTTGGTTGGACCAATTTTTGTGAATAATCTAGTTTGGGGCTCAAAAAATTTGTAAAAAAATGCAAGATCTTCAACATTTCCATTTTTGATATTGACTTCAATATTTTATTTATTTTGATTTATTTATAATCATTATCCAAGTTATACATTCCATACACATTGCACTGTAGAGTGAAGCCAATTTCTCTTGTTGCAATAAAACATTTTACATAAAATATATTAAGTGTATCTTGTTAAGTATGTATCAAAGACATCTTAATATTTTATATGCTTTTGCACATAAAACATGCTTGTACATATCAAGGTTTAACTGAACTATTTCAAGGCCGAGTATGTAGTGAGGTATCTAGTTATAGTCAAACACAATAAACTATTTATTAGGTATTATTGCAAAAAACAAATGCTTGCACACACAAAAACCTTTTTATTAGTTTAATGTATGACAATAAATATATATCAAAAACACCTTTTATGAAACACCCCATAGGAACAACATGAAAATCTAATAATTAAAAATAATTCATAAATCATTAAAGAGATTGAAGTTCCAAAACAATTTAATGTGTTTTCAACATGATGGTTTTAAATGGTTGTTAACTTTTCATATCCAACATCATAAGATGGAGAAAAAAATAACATAATTGCTCAATTATAGATAACCATAAAAAATGACACATAGAGAACATAAATGTTGAAATAAAACAGGTGCATATCACTCGTTGTTTCCATCACCCTAATTTTCTTCCTTACTTGGCATGATAACATTTGTTCTCAGGAATATGTTTTGATCTTGGATCATGTCTCAGTATAAACCATGAATCTCTATCCAACACATATGGGAAAAAAACACTTAGTTGCATTGTTTTGGGAAAACATAAGGCTCCTTCTTTACATCCCACATGCTCTTAGAATTAATATTATATTATCCCACTATCACAATAATTCTTCACATTACTCTAGTCGAAGGTATCCCACCATTTTCATCTAAAAATAACACATTGAAAAGATGAGAAGTCCACTTGCATGATCTCGTGTATCTTTCCAATGCAACCTAACTTCGCATCTATTAGGTTCTAATCATGGTGGCCAACATGACTAGAATGGTCAAGGTTGACTTCCACTCTAAAGTTCAATGTGACAAGTCCATCATCATCATCATCGGTGATAAAATGATGTCCATATTCTCACATAGATGGGAACAAATGCACCTATAAAAATGTGAACAAATGATGGTGCCATATGTCTAATAACCTAAGAATTAATAAAAACATGATACATGTTATAACTCAAACCTTCATTATAAAGTGAATATTGTGCATAGATAGATTACTACAACATTTCTATGCACCCATTTCCTATGTTTAGTGCATCCTCTTCACCATGTAGGTAATGCATGGACATGTCATATTTCTCTCTAATTTGGTTAGCCACTTAGTTTTTAGGACATATCATTGGCATGTTTTTTTTTTAAATGACCAGGACAAGGCACGATTCTACCATTCAACCATCTGAATTATTTCCTGTCACTATCCAATTTCCTTCTCTTCTCTTCATACAACATGGCCCATGCCATGTGTTTCCTCTATGTTGTAAAGAACAAATTTATTGGTAGCATCAGTTTTTGAATTTTTTGATGTATTCATGAAATCAAAATGAATAGTATGAGATCAAATATATATTATCAAGTTCAATGTAAACAATTACTTTATAAAAATTTGATCAAATATAAGTGAATTGATCTTTATCGTGTGCCTTTTTTCATTCATTTGTAGTATCTTGCCTTCCCTTTTGCCCTCATCATATTGGTCATACCAAACCACTCCAATCAGTTTTTCATCAATTTTCTTGGTGTACTCACTATCATAATAGAACAATTTATATACTATATGCTCCTCTACCATAGGACCCTCAAGTTTTTCTCGTTGTCAAACAAACCCCTTCAAATTTTTCATGTGCCTATTTAAGAAGAAAATCCAATGAATTGAGACCATTCAAACTAATTCAACCTCATCATGTAGGTGAATTAGACGTTGTACTTGAAAGTCCATGAAACTCATGGGAAGTTCCTTCTCCACATATAAACAATCTTGTCTATCTCTCATTTCCACCACGGAATACTAGCCATGTGAAACTCCTTTGATGTAATCCAACATACAAATGAAAATAGTTTAGATATGATGTGTCACGGGTCTTGGGGGAAGTCATGGATCACATAAACATGCACGAGCAAAAGATAATGCCACTAGAAAATAATCACATACAAAATTAATTGGCATAAAACTGTGAGTGCATAGTATATTATGACCTATGATGTAGGAGCATCGTCAGCAAGTATGCGTGGTAGGACACCTCAATGCCTTTAAATAATTTCAGAATCTTAAACGTTGGCGTTTCCTGCAAATATTCTGGGAGCTGATTACAAAATGAAAGAAGATCAAACACTTGGGAGCGGAATGATCACAAGTGATCTCGGAGTTTCACTCCTAGTCTTGAATGTAACGAAACTTAGGTAGTAGTTAGGTTTTGTTTTCGAGTAGACGAGTAGTCGGGGGGAGGGGGTACCCTAAGAACCCTCTGAGATAAATATAGGTTTTGTATGCCCGAAGAGGTTGCTACAAGTTAGTAGGAGTTTGCTGTGTCTTAGTTGTTGCTGAGATTTGTTGTTTTGTATCATAGTTGTAGCAATTTAATTTTGAATGAATATAACAGAGGAAAATTGATCCAATGCATGGTGTTGCTACTATTTACAATTCCCTATTATTGTTGTTTTCATGAATGCATGAGTTATATTATTGAATACATGAAACTGTGAAGTGTTTAGATAAGTATCATTTGTTTTCTCTTCGTTGAGTCTGTGCAAGGTGAGCATATAGTCCACAAGGAGTACGTTGACAGAGTCTGCTTCGACTCAGAAAGCTCATAAGGGATAGCGTGAAACTTCTCTTTGCAAGGTGTGCAAAGTCATCTGCAAGAAATTAAGTCTTGCGTGATAATCTGTTGCAAGGAGTGCACATATCCAAAATCTGACTAAGTGTAAAAATAACCCTTTAAGGAGTCAAAAGAGCAGAAGGAGAGAAAGCTTGGGAGAGATAGTGGAAGAAATCTTCAAAGGGGGTGAAGTTCTGAAGGTTTCACGATTCATCGTCTAAGATCCATCCAGGAGGGAGTGGGATCATTCCAGGCCGTTGGATCTGGGTAAATCACATGAGCATTAAGTCTCTACGTGCATATAGAAGCGGGGATTTGTCGAAGTCCTGAAGATACCAGAGACCATCCATCATCCATAGGGACAGGTGGCAAAAAATCCATAACTCCGAAGCAAAATCACTTCAGGAGTTTGTGGACGAGGAGGAAACAAATTCGCCGAAGAGCCGAAATAGATCTTGGTCATTGGTCACCAGGGAGTTACGTGTCAACAGATCTGAAGCTTCGGGAAAAATCACTTCGAAGATTTCGACTAAGAGTTGAAACTCCCGAAACCCGAAACCTGAAGTGAATCTGGACTGTCAGATCCAGAGGGATGCATGGCGATGGGTCATGAGCTTTAGGAAGAAGCAAAAGTGGAGTGTTGAAACTCCCGAAGTCCGAATATCCGAAGTAGCTAGGAGATTTCGATTTGTAGGACGACACACATCAACCAATTGTCTACTTTGGGTAAAACGTTCCAGGAAAACACGAGCGTGGAGAAGTTGAGAATTGAAATCTCTGAAACTTGAAGATCCGAAGTGAATCATAGCCATCCGATTCAGGAGAACACGCGGCAAAAATCCATGGACTTCGAGTAAAGACCCGAAGTAAATTCTAGCCATTTGATTCAGGAGGACACGCGACAGAAATCCAGGCACTTCGAGGGAAGGTGAAAGTTGAAAGTTAAGTTTTTCGAAGTCCAAAGACCCGAAGCAGTCACATTCATTGATCTACAAGAGACACGCATCAATAGATCACAATATTTGGATAAAATCACTTCGGAAAGCTGAGAGTTTAGATTTTCGAAGTCTGAAGTCTCGAAGCATCTAGGGTCGTCGATTTGAGGAGGACAAGTGTCAATAGATCTTCCCTTTTTGGAAGATAGCCATTGTGGAGAAAGCAAGAGTTGAGAGTTGAAACTCCTAAAGCCCAAAAGGATAAATCAATCCTGACCATCGATTTGAAAGGGACATGTGTCAATAGATCACGGAGATCTTGTGAGGTG
>JASDQU010010344.1:78242-97362 GCA_032191745.1 Picea mariana | reverse complement strand
AGGACCTGGCAATTTCTCTGGTGGACGTAGCCCACACTGGGTGAACCACGTAAATCTGTGTCTCTCTTGTATTGTGTGTCTTCTGTGTTTTGTTTCTGCATTTGTTTTATTTTATTGCTTCGCGGTCCTTTTTCTAACACACCACACAGTGTAAACACTGAAATTGATGAGGGGTTGGTTATATTACGAACCCTTGAGGAACAATTAAGGGAGATTAGAGAGAGCATAACATAGTATCCTTGGCCACATGTTTAGACATCATTGTGAATTCCATTGCAAGTGCCCAAGGGAAATTGACCTATGAGTACTATAGCACTCGTTTGGGCATAAACCAAATCAAAGAACTGATCATTTCAAAAAAACAAATATTTTATATTTTTAGGGATCCTAGAAATGGACAAGAACTACCATTGACTAGGAAACACATCTCCATTGACCGGTGCATTCATCCCCAGATTAGTGAAAATTGGTTGGATATGTGTTATATGGTTTTTGATAAACCTCCCTGCAATAACAAGGAGATGCCCTTATATTTTCTGAGGAAATTATGGGTTGAGTTTATTATGGGTAAGCATGTCAACTACTTTGACATTGGTGAATTCCATGGGGTGGGTCGAGGGTCCACACATGATCGAGAGCATGCCAGATGTGACCCTGAGTTAGGTCTTCGTCCCCTCCAGGAAAAGGCATGGCTCCCATACCCAACATCCTCCTATTGCAGAGAACTTACAATAGGTACAACTAGCCATCTCATAATTGACTCGTATCCTAGTGCAACAAAGTATATTTGTTGCACTATCTCGACATGAGGTGCCTGCCAATGACATTGATAGAGGGGTTGGAGCATTAACATGCACATGAGAGTACAATGAGGAGAGGGAACATGGACATAACAATCGTCCATGTGAACCTCACAGATGCTCGAGCTGCAGACAGACATGCTATAGACCTATAGAGCCTAGTGGACAACATAGCTTCATGGAGGAGGTTAGAATCTTAACCCTCTCTATGTTCTTCATCGTTATATATTTATTTTGTATTTTGTGTATTTATATAGATATTTGATTGTATGTTGTTTTGCAGTTGTTGTGTTCCAACAACATAGCCTCTACTCCTTTGGATGCATCAGTGCCTAGCCCCATTACTGACGTAGTAGTAGAGGTTGCATGTTCACTGGGTGCATCGTACACATAGGTATGTATCACATTTGATATATTCAACATAGTCATTTCTTTATTTTATGACATCCTTAAATTTTTTATATGTTCTCGTGTTTCTACAAGATTTAACACTAAGAAATGTTAGGGATTGTCCATCTGGGATGGACAAGTCACCAACATCACATGTATCATGTGTTAAGTTAAATATCGTATAATTCTCAAATTGTTCGTGTTTATGTTTTTGAATTTTACTATTTGGTACTAATAGTTTAATTTTATTCATATGTATGCAGACCACCAATATATTTGCTAGGTATAGTAGTAATGCACCCCCTGGGCACCTAAGCATTGCACATGGGTTACCTTTTTTCATGCCTAGGGTGTTGGAATCACTTGTATAGCCTGTGAGGGTCCATCAAAGCCCAACTATCTGCCACCCACTCCCACCACCACTTTCGGCCCCATCGATAGAGACTTCCACACTAGAGGTTGTCTTGGAGTAGATTGTACAACCTAGTGCTCCATTTTCTAGTGAATCTCCATCCATGCCTGAGATATTCATGGTGAGATAATGCATTGATGATAATTTTTTATGTTTCATGAATTTGTTTTTATGCATATTTGTTTAGTTTTCTTGACTTGATCCTTTTAACTGATGTAGGGTGGCATTGCAGAGAGATTGGGGTCGTAGAGGGGGGTAACACCCTCAGAATTGATAGTGTCAGATGCAATGAGTTGTCTTAGGTTAAATTACAAATTACAAATTTGTATGTATATTAATTCATTGATGAAAAAAAACTTATAACATGGTTTATTCTTTGTGCAGTATCCAGAGCGTCGAAGCACACCTAAGTCTAGGACCTCTTGAGGTGCATCCTTGAGCAAGAGAAGACTGATATATTTTCAGGATGCTCCTGAGGGTGGAGAGGGTGGAAATGGGAAATGATTGACCAACTACTAACATTTGTAGCTAGGCCACGATATAGGTGTTTTTTTATGTTAAGGCACTTGTTGTTTCTTTGTATACTGTGCGCGAGTTGTCATTTTCTAAAAAATGTACAATTTAGACGATGTTGAGAATACACACACACACACACACACACACACACACACACACACACACATTTCATGGCACATTTTTTTATGAATCTTATTCTTTATACATTTGATGTTGATGAATATATGAATTTCAAAGTGTATGAATGCTTGAATTCCAAAGTGTATGAATTGTATGTGTATTAATCCCTTGATTTGTTTCTAAAGTGATTATAATACTTTCATTACTCATCAAGGAATAACTTATGGTGGAAGAGGTTGCTAAATGCTAAATCCATAAGCAATTAATGGTTCTCAAGTAGCATTGCTTGCTAATCAACCACATATCTCTACATCATCGATAGATCATTCCTTTTGAATTATTTGCATGAATGTTGTGGATATCCATATTCTAAATCACAACCAACAATATGGACTACCTCTTGAATTATCTCCATCTAAATCCAATGACAATCCACACTCAAATAGTGGTCACTTGAAAATATTGTGACCTAAAAAATGGCATGTTACAACAATTTATTATAGAAATATTTTTTATCATTTATCTTCTACATAATTGTAAATCACTTAACAATTTCAACTCAATGTTATTTTCTAGGGCACACACAATACTCCCCTCTTTCTATGCATGACATATATAAAATCATTTGATTTATGTGTAACCCTTCATAAATTCCAAAAAGACTAGTCAAGGACTCATTAATGCACATGTTCGTTTAGATTGTGTAGTGGGTATATGTAAATTTGGTTAAACCCATCAATTATTATTAATATTTATTCATTCTTCCATGATTTCCACTAAACTTATTGATTTTGATCATTAGAATGAGAGAGTTCACATGGAAACTATATATTAGAATGGGTATCATTTTCCACCTACAAATAAAGGTTTTGAGGTTACATTTCATGACACACCATAGAAAGTAATGCTATGCTACCAAAGTGGCATATTTTAAGGCCACAATCCACAAATTCTGCAATAATGAGTTCCAAATATCCAAGAGAACGTTGTCCAGGATTTTGTTGGTGAATGAGAGGGCCCACACAAATCTAGGACTACAATTTGTTATTGTGTGCAGTGGAGTAACAGGGATCTTCCAATAATATCATCACCAATTCTTTCAAAATCACCTCTTGACTTTGTTTGTATGCCAATTAGAGATCAAAGAGGTCATGTCTATCTGGTTGCAATGGTAGGATTATTGACACTGGTTACTGTTAATTTTAGAGCTGCTACTAAGTTATTTTCAATTTACTAGACAATAATAACATAAGCATGATCACTGAAAGAAACACAATCACAAGGTACACAACATTTATCCTGGGAAACCCTCATGGGGGAGAAAACCCAACAAAACTTCCTTAATATAGATTTCTAATACAATTCCAAGATAATAAACCAAACACTAGAGATTATCCAATACTGAGCAATGCGCTTATCTCTCCTTCTTTCGACAATTGCAACTTCCTTCAAACTTGCACACTAGATGAGTGACTTTAGTGAGTGAGTGAACAAGGTGCTAGCCTCTCTTATTTATACTATCTGGGGAGTCCTAGGATTGTTTCCTTTAATCAAGAAGGGCCGACTTCTTCACTTAGTGGATAAAACCAATTTCATTATCCCTAGGGGTCAACTTCTCAATTAACATCATTTAATTAGGGTTTGAACAATCCACAAAAGGGGATTTGGTCATACATAAGTCCCGACATGATCAATTCAAAAAATGGGATTGATCTATAACATAATAACTCAATAATAATTAGAATATTCTTCACAGTTACAATATTTTAACACTCCTCCTTAACAAGAAGGGTATTCTACAACATCATCAGGAGAGAGAGAGGGCATCAACATCAACATCTAGAACATTGACTGCCATATCTATAAATCATCATAATTTTTTGTCATCATCAATAACATCATCATTCATAACATGGAGATGGAGTATCATCATCATCATCATTCACAACATGGAGCTTGAGTATCATCATTACCATCATTCACAACATGGAGCTGGAATAACATCATCATCGTCGTTCACAACATGGAGTTGGAGTCTGAAACATCAACATCAGTTAGCATAAAAGATATAACAACATTTTCAAAAACATCATCATCAACAACACGAGGTTGGAGAAACAACATCATCACAACACTAGGCTAGAGCAAAAACATCACCACAACACGAGGCTGGAGCAACAACATCATCATCATATAGCAACAGAATGAGGCAGGTGTAACAACAACATTTTTTGGTACTCTGATAGTCCCTAGGGATATACCCAGAAAATATAATATTCCCTAGGATATAAAATCCTAACGGAGATACCACATGGTACTCTGACAGACCGTCCTTACTAGACCTTCGGGATCTGCCCAGGAATCATAAGATTCCCTAGGATTATAAAAATTCTAACGGAGCTACCACTACTGACAACAACTGGAATATACATGCACATGTACTCTGACAGACCATCCTTATTGGACCTTCAGGATTTTCCCAGGGATGATCAATCCTCTAGGATATAAAATCTTAATGCAGCTACCTGTTGTTGGTCAAGATACCATAGTATCATCAACATCACTCCCCCTTTTGAGGGAGGTCCTTTCGGACTATACCAAACTTGTATTGAAAGTATTCAAACTTTACACGAGACAGAGGCTTATTCAACACATCTACAACCTGCTCATATGTGCCAACATATTGGAGCTTTACAACTCCCCTTTGCACCATATCATGAATGTAGTGATACCGGATTTATATGTGCTTCGAATTATCATGGAACAAATGGTTCTCTATGATCTTAATGCAACTCTGGTTATCACATAGAATCATGATTTCTTACATATCAAGATCAAATAGACTTATCAACAACTTCTAAAGCCATATGGCTTCACAACTGGCGGAACATGCAACAATGTATTCCACTTCTGTCATGCTGAGAGAAATACTGGATTACTTCCTACTTTGTCATGAAGTCATGACCGACCCCAGATTCAAACAATATCCCAAAGTGCTCTTTTTGTTAGAAACACTTCCAGTCCAATTTGAATCGGTATAACCAACTGGTCTGAAGTCATGATCTCCTTTATAACAGAAACCAAAGTCCAATGTACCCTTAAGGTATCTCATCACATGTTTTGAAGCAACAAGGTGAACACGTTTGGAATCTATTGAATACTGACTCAAGGTGTTCACAAAAAAACATATATCTGGCCTGGTATTCATCAGATACATCAACGATCCAATGATCTTTCTGTACAACGTAGCATCAACCAATTCTGACGAAGTATCAACTAAGAGCTTCAACTTTGTTTCCATGGGTGTGTTCATGGCTTTACATTCCAACATATCAAACCTCTTCAGTATTTCAACTGCATACTTCCCTTGGTTAAGGAATATCTTCTCTGGGCTCTGCCAAACTTCAAGAACTAAGAAATAATGCATCAGGCCTAGTTTTTTCATCTCAAATTATACAACGAGATTCTTCTTATAATAAATGATGATATTTTCTTCTCCAATTAATAATAAGTCATCCACAAACAACAACAATATAATTGGCTCATCATTCATAACCTTGAAGTAAAGGTTAGAATCAAGTTTACTTTTGGTAAAGCCCAAGCTCATCAGGAAACTATCAATTCTGCCATGCTAAGCTCTAGGAGCTTGCTTCAATCCGTACAAAGCCTTCTTCAACCTGTAGGCATTAGTCTTTCTATATTCAACTTCAAACCCTTGAGGTTATTCTATGCACACTTCTTCTTCAATAACACCATTTAAGAAGGATTTTTTCACATCCATCTGGTATAACTTCCACTTCATCTTGGATGCAAGAGCTATGATGGTTCTGATAGAAGTGTATCTGACTACATGAGAAAATGTCTCTTCATAATCAATGCCTTCTTTTTGAGAAAATCCATGAGCTACAAACCTTGATTTATGTTTTTCAATACTTCCATCATCAACATGTTTTATCTTGTATAATCATTTGGAATATACCACATCTTTGTTCTTCGGTATAGGAACTATTTCCCATACATCATTCTTTATAATGAATTGCTATTCTTCTGTCATGGCATATTCCCATTCTTTCTTCTGAATGGATTCTTCAAAGCAAGTAGGCTCCTTTACTATGAGATCACACATCAAATCCATATAACTCGAGAATGGGTTAGGTTTCTTGATTTTTCTCATAGTTCCTTCTGGGGCACCATACTTCTCTCCATCTTGAATAAGTTCCCTTGCCCAATATGAATTTCTCTTGTGAGAGATCGACATTTGGGGAGGTTCTTGAGATTCTATCATATCATGATCTTCTAAAATCTCATCATCAATGATATTTGTAACTTCCCTCACTGGTTCTGCAACTTTGGGAGGTACAAGATCTTCTTCATATACTTCTTCAAGCTGGAATCTCCTTGATTTCTTGAGTGCTTCATCTTCATCAAAGGTTACATCTTTGTTGATCTCAATATGATGAAAACATGATATGTAAATTATGAAGGCCTTAGATACCTTATAGTATCCAACAAATATTCCCTTCTTTCATGAAGGGTCCAACTTGGTTCTCTTTTCTTTCGGAATGTGTACATACACTAGACAACCAAATATCTTGAGATGACTTACTTCTGGATTCTTTCTGGAGAACCTTTCTTCAGGGGTTTTGAATCCAAGTGCACTATGGGATAATCTATTTTGGACATACACTGTTGTTCTTGCTGCTTCATCCCATAAGTGCATTGGAATATCTTAATCATGGATCATAGCCTTCACTGCTTCCATTATAGTTCTATCCTTTCTTTCTGCTACACCATTTTGCTGTGGATTATAGGGAGTGGTGAGTGTTGACTCCCAAAAGTGCAACGTAGGGTACCTGCATGAAAATTGGTTGCAATGCCTTATTATTTATGTATAATTAATCAGATACTAAATAGGTGGGACACCATGTGTGAATATGAAGGGATGATGACTCGTTTTCTTGCTCATGACTTGGTTGCAAAATGAATGCTATAGTTATTTTCTCTAAATAAATCTTTGAAACAAATGAGCAAACGAAAAATTCTATAGGTGATGTGATTAAAAGAGAAATGATGTTATTTTGATGATTATCACAAGTTTTATTATGCTGCACTCAATTTAAAAGGAGATCTAAACTCCAGGCTTGAAGTAGTAGATGATAATGGTATTGTGGATTGCTTGTTAAAAGGGTTATGCGCCATGGCTTAAAGTTTGAAGTTTAAAGGTTGGGACATGGTCTCCCTAGCAAGTGTTGACATATATTACATTGGAGTTTTAAAATTTGGCGCATATGTAAACTTTGAAAACATAGGAAAGTGGTGGTATATCCAACTTGCATTGAATTGTTATGTAATTAGTGGGGTATGCGCTGTATGGCTAGCTCACTCGTACTGGATATTGTTGAAGGAGTAAGACATGCTATAATTTCACGTCAGTCTAACCTACCTCGAGGGTTTCCACGCTTTCTATTTTGCATTTGGCCATTTTTGTTGGTTGATGCTGCCTCCGTTTTGCTCGACCGTGGAAGAAGTGTTCTGAATTTGTCAATTTTCCTTAGCCTTTTTTCACCCAAGTATGAGGGTTCTTGCTTCTCCATCCATGAAATCTTGCTCTGCTCATTAATTAAATCAAAATTTGGCTCTTTCATTTGCTTATTGTCTGTGCTTTTCCAAGGTTTATGGTGTATGGGTCTTTCGACTGTATATTGGATGAAGTTGGTCTCTGTGGTATATGCAAGTGAATTCATAGTTGAACGATGTTTGAATGTTTCTCGTTGTTGATGTAACTTTGGTTTCTCTATTTCTTTACTTGTGGGGAAGTATTTTGGGTCTGCCTCGTCTTTTGATTTTTGTTGTTTCTTGCATTTCTGATACAAAATGGTGTCATTGCTCATGGCCTTTGGATTATATTTAGACTTTTCTTGTCAATTATTTCTATGGCTATCATGGATATTTTTCTTGCATCATTCATAAAGGGTATGTGAATAAGACTGTGGAAACTTATGGTGGTAATAATACTTTTGAAACATTCTCTTAGCTAAACCCTCGAAGCGTTTTCCTGCTTGCTCTCCCATACCTCATTGTTGTAGATGAATGGTATCTTAAAATCTACGTTTGAATAATTATGTAAGGGTGGATAACCCAACATTTGATAGAGGTGTTGTTCACATCTCTTTTATCATGAGGTTTTTGTCGATTTGTTACTTAAGAGTTAATACTAATTCTACTTATTTTTAAAACACACTCTGTTATGTGGAAGTATTCTGGTGATAACAGCATTGTAAGAAGGGAGTTTAAAATATATGACCTGTTGTGTTAGCGTGCTCGAGGTGGTCGATTTTTGTATGGATAGAATACCTCTGTGGATGAATTATATATGTGTTGAGTGATTTCTGCAAACATAAATAGAAGTGAGTTCCAAAAGTTTTGTTTTGTGAAGTATCAATTCCTTTTGGATCGAGTTTGAGAAACTCAGTAGTAGTTAAAAGAATACTGATGGTAATGATTTGGACCCAATATGTCCATACTTCGACTGTTAGTATTGGTTGTTTGGATACTGTGCCTTCTTGAGCCTATTGTGCGCAAGTTGTGTTATCACTCTTGAATGTTTCTTAGGTAGTAATTTATAAAATGAATTCAGTGAAATGTAATTTCACAATACAAAGTGAACAATAGTGGAGTTGAGCACCAGTTTTGGAATTTTGAAACAAAGTATTGGATTTCAATTTTGAGAAGGGAAAGTGTTCGTGATTTTGGTTGTTATGGTGATGGAATTATTTTTTATTTTTATTTTTATGGATAATGATAGAACAATAAGCATTGGAGTCCCTTCCATTATACCATCTTATGCACATTACACTCCCCTCATTATCCCACTTACACGTTTTACACTGCCTATTCTATTATTACTCATTTTTAAGGAAAAGTCTATATGAAAATAAAAAAATGGAGATGAAGGTTAATTGATGATTAGTGTTTTGCAAGCTGGTTATATACACAGTTTGATTATTTTTATGATTGTTTGAACAATATGCATGTATCTTTCCCCCTCCATGATATCATTTTAAGCACACTATGAACCCCTCAAATTCCCAATGACCCTATCAATCCTTGTTCATGTGGCAATTGATTAATGGATTTTTTATGGATGAATTGCATGTGTTCTGTGGTAAATAATAGAGACAACTCTTGATTTTATTCAGGTGTAGTTTCATGTATGGATTATTAAGAATTTTTCATGACTCATTGAATATTTTCTTTAGGATGAGTTTTTTCAGAAGGGGCAGTAATGGTAGAGGTAACAAAGACACGGGGAATTGGCAGAGGGGTCACATAAGACCTCAATTCTCTATACATTTTGATGTTGATCCCCAGGAATTGAACCATCTTTTCCAAGCTAGTTTCTTCAACCTAGTAGGCCAATGAATATTCTAGCCCCGACCAAAAAGACCTCCCTTCCAAACACATCAAAATATTCCTTGCATTCCAATCCCTCCTCATGGGTCAATGCGACCAGAACTGCTTGCCAACAATGGTTGGCAGGAGATTGTCCACCACCACGGTTTTCCCACTGCATCATTTCCATTACCCCCGCCACCACCAAAAAATTAATTTTCCCAAGATTATCTCGCCCTCTCACTTGTGAAGTGATCACACACCAACAAAAGATTGAAAATAGATGTTCCCGAGCCCGTGCAAGACAAGGGAAAATAAATAGCCACTCACTCAAGCTCATCCAAAGAGTATGCTAAATCAATCTCCTCTCGCTTACATCTAAAGGATGATTGTTCTCATGTCATTAGTGAAATTCAGCGTCAAGGCTCTAACTAGTCAAAGGTTGACACAAGAAAGTCAAAAGGGGACAACAACAAGAAGAGGCCTAATGCCTCACATAGTTAATATGTATTTTGATGATGGAGGTGGTTTTACACAGTATTTTTATTTTGATTAAGTTTTTGAACAAAAAACATATATTTGACACTGTTTTGGACAACGACATTCATTCGAGCATTTTTGATTGGACAACTTGGATATAATGTTATTTTTTGGAACATGATTATATTACATTCTATTGATATTTATCATTTTAGGATATATATATGAAGCAAGAGTTACAAGGAGATATTTTTGAATTAAATGATTTGGATATTTCTTATGTCAGATAATTATAAAAAGAAATAATTGGGAGTCACAAAGGGTCCCACCTATTTAGTTATTATTTAAAGACCCTTATTTATATATTATTATTATTTATTTTTCTCAAACTAATTAGTTAAGTTAATTTGACTTAACTAAAGAAAGATAGTTCAACTACCATAAATTATTGAGGAAGAATAAAAACTCAATCAAATGAAGAGAAAAAGGGGAGAGGAATAGAAGGAGAAATACATCCATAAGGTTTGCTCTATACTAGTGAGATAGTTTTAAGGTTCATTCATTTTGAGTTTACTAGAAAAATTAATCCTCTTGATGACATCAGGGTCTTATTGAAGGCAGTAGGATTCAAAAACTAAATCACATATTTAAACAACTTGTTTTAAAGGTGTATGATTTTTCTTTGATAGTATCTGTATTTTTGTTTGTGCATGAATTGAGTGCCATCAGTGATAAAGAATATCTTGCAGAGTCAAGTGACAACAGTTTGTGGAAAGCTGATCCAAATCCTTAGCTTTGATTTTCTTTTTGATTGTGAGAGTCTTTTTGTATGGGTCCCATTGAAGGCTTCTAAGTTTGATTTTTGTCCCTACCCTCACAGGGGTTTCTAGAGAGAACTCAATTTTTTTAGCTCATAATGGAATAAAAGAAAAATCAGATTACTATTCTCACACATGTGTTTTAATGATTTGGTTCATTCTTTTGCTTTGATCTCCATATATACATTTGTATTTGTACACATTTATGCAACTTTGTTCAAGTTTACTTCTTTTGCATTGAAATATACAACATTTAAAAATCAACCTTGGTCCTTTGTAATTAATACTTGTGGATTAAGAGATTGTTTTTGAGGCTATAAACCCTGGGTGACATTCCCCAACTATCTTGTCCTAGACCGACAAGATCTGAAAATGTTTGAGTAAGTTTTTCCATACCTTTTCCTAAACATTTATTTGGCAACCATACTGGGGAGATATTCCATATCTCTTTGTTTGATTGTATCCACAATTATCTTTAAGTTTTTCTATTTTGTTTAAATAATCCTTGGCTGATTTTTCCATGACAACATCGGTTACAAGACAACCCAATATTGGAAAGAGTCTTAACGACCAAACTAGCATTGCATTAACCCTGTTCAACACTATTTTAGAAACTGCTAGTACTTGAGATGAACTCAAACACTCTTGGGAAGTAATTGAAAGAGATATAAGTATCCGTGAACACTGGGAATCCAGGAAAAGGAAACCCATAAATCATTAGTAACTTCTCTTTTTCTAAATCCTAGGTTTTTCTTTTCATGTCCTCAAATCCTCGCATCTCTCTCTCGAAGAGGATTGTCCCCTGAATCTACTCCTATTTTTGAAATAGGAAGAAGGAAATTCATTCTATCAACTCAAGGAAGTGCTCTAAGGAGAACTTTGTTATATTCTACTAGTTCATCTTCCTCACCTATACCTATTACCTTCAATATGACATCTGCAGGTAGTGGTAGTGGAACCAGAGGTGCCTCCTCCTCTCAACCTCCTGCTTCGTCAGTGATTGGTAGTATATAGAACCATCAGATCCCTGTCCAATCCACTACTAGTTCGAAGAGGATGCTACAACCACTCCATGGAACATGTCTTCTCCCTTGAATCTGGAACCCGCTACCAACCCATTATCGAAGTTTAAGGAACATATTCCTAATTTCTCGGGGAATAATACTGTTTCTACAAATGGACACTTAGTGGCATTTTCCAATGCTTTTCATAACATCAGGGCCAATGATAATGACACTTGCATACAATTATTTGTTAATTCCCTTGAAGGGAAAGCTACAATATATTTTTTTGACCTCACTCCCAAAATTATTTCCACATGGGAAGAATTAGTTTATTGGTTCAAGTCCACTTATGGAAAGTCCAAAAGTCTAACTGAAAAGTTAAGGGAATACACCAATATTACCTATAAGGATGGTAAAACCATTAAGTATTTTAACCTTCAGTTCACCAAGTTATGCAATCAAATTCCTGAATTAATCTGTCCACAAAATCAAGCTGCTTTCATGCATTATTATAATGCGTTGCCTTCCCCTTATCGTCATAGACTCGAAGAAACGGATATTTAAAATCTTGGTTCCTCTCTTCATACTTGTCTAGAACACGAGGAGAAAATAGAAAGGAAGGGTCTCCCTAAAGGGGACTCGGTCAAGAAAACAGATATGTCTGCCATCCTACAACTCGTACAATATATGAACAATAAGATGATAGCCTATGAATGAAAGGGAAGTGTTTCTTCACCCGCCCCTATCACATCTTCTTCCTCAATGCCTTTTAGGAATACTAATAAAAATAATTTTCAGCCAAAGGCCATTATGTCTTGCAGCTGGTGTAACTTATGTGAAGAAAGTCATAAAGAAACTACGTGCAAAGTTAAGAAAAATGCTAGAGATAAGATCTTTGGAAAAAGACCCGATACCACAATTGCGATTCTAGATTGGGCTGACCCTGAGGATGTCATGATAATCAATACCAGGAACAAATCTTATACTACCAAGAGAAAATATGACCCTCCTTGCACTTCTTCTTCCCCAATCTCATCTTCTTAGAGAACTGGTACACAAGCTGTCAGAGTTCCAGAAACTCAAGGAATGCCTTTCTCTCTTCCCTCTTCTAAATACAACATCCTTAATCAATTGGATAATATCAAGGTTGATGCTACCCTTTTGGACATGGTTTTCGTCCCTGAACAACAAAATCATCTCAAGAATTTTGTGGAAGGTAAAGTGTCTACTATAGCCAATCTTTTTGAAGAGTCAAAAGAAGAGGATTCAACTATAAATAATATAGGTGTAAATAACTTTAGGAAACCTATAAAAAATCCCCCTTTTTATATTTTTGTAAAAATTATGGATAAAATAGCTCATTGTTTCCTAATTGACGGCGGGCCTAGTCCAAGTGTAAAGTAAAAAATTATAATGGAAGATCTTGTCTTATTATGCACTAATGAAAATTCAAGAAGCATTCTCTCTTAGAATAGTCTGCAACAATCAACTGTAGGAGAAATCAAATATGTAACCTTAGTTCTATGCGCACATCCTAAAATAAGAACAACCCTCAACATTCAGGTAATTGATATGCCAACAAGAAATTATTCAATTATTTTAGGAAGAGACTGGAAAGATTTAACAAGTGGATATCTTTCGCTTGATGGAACACATCTGTCTATCCCTAGGAATAAAAAAAACATTATAGTCCTAAGGGAAGGAAGAATTTCACCATACATAGAGAGTGTTCCCCAACCTAATGTAAATTATCTTGAGGAATATTTGGGATTATACTCTATCTTTGTTGATGAGGGTGACACTATCCTTGAACCAATTGATTTTGATGATGGTATGTGGCACATGCATTTCGATGACTCATGCTCAAATGAAGGTAATGGTGTCGACATTATTCTATATTCTCCTATAGGTAAAATTCACAATTTTTCTTATAGGTTAGAATTTTCCTGCACAAACGACGTTACTGAGTTTGAGGCCTTATTGTTACGTATCAAAAATGCATATAACCTTGGTTGTGGCCATGTTACAGTCTTTGGTGATTCCAAACTTGTTGTGAACCTAGTACTTAAGATTTATTCACCTAGAAACAAGCTGCTTATATGTTATACCCAATCTATTTGGATGCTCATTTCAAACCTATTATCTTTTAACATCACTCATGTTAAGCGAGAACTCAATTCAATGGCTGATAGGTTAGCGATGTTTGAAACATCCCCTACCCAACAAATTTTACCCCAAAGACCTGATTACACGTTTCAATCTTTATATCGTCATCATATCCCTGATAACGTGGAATCATGGCAGGTATTCCCAAGCGATGAAGGAATTTGTGCTTTCATACAAAATGAAGCATTTAGGCCCAAGGAAATCATATCCATTGATGATGATAAATTTCCTAAGGGCCCGACTCCTCTTGATATTTCATTTTCGTCGAGTGATGTAAGCAACAAAGAAATGCATAAGGAAAATGAGTTGAAAAGGAAAGTGGATGATACCGTTTCCTTGAACCTTGGGACACCCAAACATCCAAATATTGTTAAACTAGGTGCCCAATGTTCTGACGAAGAAAAGGAAAAATTCACAGAACTACTCTGTGAATTTCAAGATGTTTTTGCATGGTCATATGAGGATATTCATGGTTTTGATCCTACTCTTATACAACATGTCATTCTTATCAAGGAATGGGTAAAACCAGTTAGGAAAAAAAAGACCTATTAACCCTGCACTCGAAGATACTATTAGGAAAGAGTTGGAAAAATTATTGAAGGATAGTATCATCTTTCCAATTAAGTATTCTGAATGGGTTTCAAATCTGGTTCCTGTTCAAAAAATAACTGGTCAGATCAGATTATGCGTTGATTTTCGTGCATTGAATAGAGAGAGTGTTAAATATAATTTTCCTCTCCCTAATATGGAAATGATTTTACAACAAGTTGCAAGGTCACAAATGACGTCCTTACTTGATGGCTTTTCTGGATATAATCAAATCAAAGTAAAAATGACTGATAGATATAAAACCACTTTTACTACATGTTGGGGCACATTTTATTATGAACGTATGCCTTTTGGATTATCTAATGTAGGTGTCACTTTCCAAAGAGCCATGAAAATAGATTTTGATGATCCGATCGGTAAAATTATCCAAATCTATCTCGATCATTTGACTGTTTATTCAAATAACCGGTTAGATCATTTTGGACATCTTAGAAAAGTTCTCATGCGTTGCGGAAAATTTGGTATTTCTTTAAATCCTTCCAAGTCTATTTTCAGTGTCACTAAAGAAAAGATCCTCGGTCATATTGTTTCTGATTCAGGAATAATCATTGACCCTGAAAGGATTGCTGCTATTCTAAATCTCCTAGCTCCCACCTCCAAGAAAGAGGTCCAAGATTTTATGGGCATTATCAATTTCCTCCATAGGTTTGTTCTAGATTTTGTTGTCATGGTTAAATCAATTCATAATATTCTGAAGCAAGATCATTCTTTTTCTTAGACATATGACATCGAAAAGGATTTCCTTGGGATTAAGAAAGCAATCAACTCCGCACTGGTTTTGGTGAAACTAGATTTTGAGAAAGAATTTTTCATATATACCAATGCCACTGAGGAAGCAATTTCTACTATCCTCTTTCAAAATGATGATAAAAACAACGAAAAACCTGTAGCATACATGAGCCAGAGTTTATCAGATGATGAAATCAAGTACTCGTATATTGAAAACCATGCTTTTTCTCTTGTTAAGGCTATAGAAAGAATTTTCCACTTTATTTTAGGCAAGCATACGCAGGTAAGAGTCCCTTTTTCTATTGTCAAGTTTCTTCTCTCACAAACTTATCTTTCAGGAAAAATTGCAGATTGGCTTGCCAAAATTCAGGAGCATGATTTAACCATCATGACTTCAAAAAAGATCAAGGGGCGAGACTTAGCCCTTCACTTAGCTCAGCACCGTGAACCAAGTGAAGAACTTGATGATTAGGATAATCCTCTTCCAACTTTGTTTTATATTGAGAATCAAAGTCCTTCTATAGTTGAACATCCTTGGTATAGAAATTTGGTGTATTACTTGCAACATAAAAAATGCCTAGATAACTTGGATCCTCACCAGAGAAGAAGTCTTCGCCTTGAATATTCCAGGTATATCATTTTGGGAGACTTCTTGTTTAGAAGGTTTGCTGATGGTTTACTACTCCGATGTGTGAATGATGAAAAAGCACACAAATTGTTACAAGAAATTCATGGGTTGTCAGTTTCTGTCATTCACGTTGGTGGCCATTTTTTTGCTAAAGCTGCTGCCTTTAAAATTATAAGAAATGGTTATGATTGGCCTTCCATATTTCGAGATTCATACAAATTCTCAAGATATTGTGATAAATGCCAAAAGTTTGCTGGGAAAGAACGTCTTTATTCCATGCCTTTACAACCTATCCTCCCAGATTTCCCTTTCTCTAAATGGGGTCTAGACTTTATGGGTCCTATCAATCCTCCATCTTCTGTAGGACATATGTTTATTTTGAAAACTAAGGATTACTTTACTAAGTGGACTGAGGATGTCCCTCTTAATCATGCATAGTATGAGGAGGTAATTTCTTTCCTGGAAACTCATATCTTTTCCATATTTAGCATTCCACTAGAGATCATTACAGATAATTTCCCAACCTTCATTTCTGCAAAGTTAACTCAATTTCTGGTTAGTTTAGGGGTCAAACATTTCACTTCATCAACCTATTACCCCCAAGGAAATGGGAAATATGTTGGAGTTACTTCACACACACCTAGGATTTTTTTTCCTAAGGTTTTTCCTATATTTATTAGTCATTATCCAGTCTCCTATATTTCAGGAATAATATTCCTCTAGGGAGAATATTCTCTTCATTTCTCACTTCAGTTTGATTAGTTGAGTGAAGTCTAGATGCTGCATTGGTTTTTGTCACCATGAAACATTGGGATCATCACCAACTAATTCCCACTAGCCTTGGTATCATCACCATACTAGCGCATTAAACATGATTCCCTGATGTAATCCTTACTTCACTCTATTTCAGTCAGTTAACTGAAGACTGGTATACTAGTTAACTCAACTAGGTGGCAGTTCACTCTTGTAACTGCATGAGAGAATAGACTAGGTGGAAATTTACCCCTGTAACTGTTGGGGTGTGTCTAGATCACTCTATACCACCACTATGGTGCATTGGCTTCTCCTCCAGTGTGCATTGGTTGAGTTATACATAGTATATCATGTGTAAACTATTCATTATTCATTACGGTTAATGGGAATTCTTCCATTCTTTCTCTCTTGATTCTTCTTTCTCAATTTCTCTCTGTAAATGTGTGTGGTATTTTATAGCTAGATCTATTCCATGCAGGTTCAACACATTTACATGGTATCAAAGCCGACGAGATTCTAAGAAAATCTAAACCAAATTATTTTTTGCAGGTACGAAAGATTGAAGACAACAGAAAGATGGAATTCCCAACATAATTCATTCTTAAACCTTACAATTAATTTGCATGGAAGGAGAGAATAATCATGCATATCTAAACCAGAGGATTTTACAGGTTAACCTTGAATACAGAGACAAAATCGACATCAGCCATATAAAAATCCAAGTATCTAAATCGAATGGATGAAGCATTCAAAACAATTTGCAGTCTCATCTCTCCCGGTCTCCTTTTCCACATATCTTCCTGTAAAACCCAAATTGAAGATTGGAACACCTTGGAAGGGATCTTTGGAAAATAGGATGAGATGAGGGGACACATGCTCAAGGTGTATTTTCTTACAATGGATCCAAAAAGCTTCGATAATATCCTATATTTCTTTACAAAATACAAGGATTCACTGTCCCAACTCAAAGCTTGCGGGTTGATAAATCTAAGGAGGAGAAAAAAATGGTTCTCACCATTCTCTCCAAACTTGGTCCTAAATTATCCATGTTCGTATCCACATTCCATTCAGTTAAATTTTCCTCCTGAGCCACCTGGAAGATTCCTTCTCTTGAGTAATTTATCGAATCCCTGACACAAGAGGAAACCAAGCTCATCAACATGGGAAAAATCAAAGTCCCAAAGGTGCATGCACTTACTATGCAATATGGAAGCCATCAATATCAGAAATCTAAATATAAATACAAAAGGAAAGCTCATGCAAATTCTAAGAAGGAAGGGTAATCAAAACCCTTCACCGATGCCTCCGGATCCAAAGGTGGAAAGGGAAGAAAAGGGGAGAAATGCACATACTTCCATAAAGGATTCCATCCATAATACACATGCATGTAGAAAAAAATATATCTAATGACTCAAATAATTCAGCAAAACAACCTTGGATATCGCATCCCCGAGGGTGCCAAGAAGAAGAAGCCAGAAGATCAGAATCCCAATAAAGGCAATTCTAGCCATGCCTTGATTTCCATCAACTCCTCTCCCGATGCTTGGATTGTAGATTCAGGAGAATCACATCACATGGCTGCCACAAAAGAAGTCTATTCTTCATTGGATGCATGCAAAGGTCCTCCTATTCTGATGGGGGACAACTCTCTGATCAAAGTCACCAACAAAGGAAGGATTGAACTCACCAACGAAAGCTTCGAGAATGTGCACGTTCCCAAACTTTTCGTCAATCTTCTCTCCATGTATGAGATGATGAATTACGACACCATACATAAATTCATATTCAAACCTAATGCAGTGGACATCTATGACATGAAAACCAATTCCAGGGTTTCTACCAGTGAGGTAAATCATCAATCTAGATTGTATACATTTTCTGAATTTATTGAACCAGATTCTTCTTTACTGCTTACCCATGCAGATAAGAGCAGTAGGATATGGCATGAAAGGTTCGAGCATTTGAATTTCAGATATATGCAACAAACTAGCAAGAAAATATTGGTTGATGGTATACCAGACATCCATTTATCCAAAGGAATCTGTGAGGGATGTGTTCTTAGAAAACATCCTCAAGATAAATTCGACAAAGGAAAGACTCAGATAGCTTCCTCTCCTTTAGATCTGATCCATAGTGACCTCATGGCCCATTTTCCACATCCATCAATCAACAAAGCGAGGTATGTCCTCGTTTTTGTTGATGATTTCTCACGTTTCACATGGATTTACTTTCTCAGGAAAAAATCAGAGGTCTTTCAACACCTCAAAGATTTCAAAGCCCTGGTTGAGACACAGTCAAGAAAG
>JASDQU010010343.1:73848-91837 GCA_032191745.1 Picea mariana | reverse complement strand
CCACAGTTTAATCGCATTTCACGATTTCGGCAATCAACTTGTGTTATGAGTTCGACGTTTGTAATCGTCAAAACCCGAATGTCGATTGACCTCCGTTTTTTACATTTGGTATCAGAGCTAGCAGTCTATCCGGAAATTGCTTAATTCATTGCAGATTATTCCTGTTGGTGCCAAAAAAATTATTCTCATATTTTTTTGCATGAAGGTTTATTTAATTTCTGTCAATTTTTATAAATGGCTGTGTCTGGTAATAGTTCTTCTCAGATTCAGGTTCTTGTTCTGAGTGAGAAGTCATATGATTCCTAGTACATTCGGATGAGGACGATTCTACATTCTCGGGATTTGTGGACTTATGTTATTGATGGTTATCCCAAGCTGGTTGATGCTGCAACAGAATTGGCTCTATCTAATGTTGACCGTGTTTTACTGAAGGAAAATAGGAAGAAGGATAATAAAGCTCTTGGATTAATCCAGCAAGGATTAAATGAATCCATTTTTATGAAGATTGCTAGTGCTGCATCTTCGAAAATGGCTTGGGACATTCTTGAAACCTGTTATCAAGAGGTGTCCAAGGTGAAGACAATCAAGTTGCAGAACTTGAGAAGGGACTTCGAAAATCTGAAGATGAAGGATAATGAAGGTGTTGATACTTTCATGACTCGAGTAATGAGTGTTGTGAACCAACTCAGACAGTATGGAGATGATGTTGAGAATAAAAGAGTTATTGAGAAAGTGATGAGAAGTTTGCCCAAGAAGTTTGAGCCTGTTGTTGTTCCCATAGAGGAATTTAAAGATTTAAGTTTAATGCAAATTGATGAGTTAACTGGTTCTCTTGTTGCTCATGAATCTAGGATATCTAGATATGAAGAAGGATAATTGGAGTATTCTTTCAAATCCCAACTGCATGTTACCAGAGGAAGAAGCAGAGGAAGGTTTCATACTCGTGGAAGAGGATGTCGATTTTCTAGCCCAAGGGACAACAGAGTTGAATCAGAGTCTGAGCAGAAGCCCCAGCAGAATCCTCCTAATCTAAGAGGGAGCAACAACAAACCCTGGCAGCAATAAAATCAGAGGTATGATAAAACTAAAGTGCAATGTTATTATTGTAAGAAGTTTGGGCATTTTGCTAAAAAATGTTGGAAGAAATAGGCAGATGCTGGAAAGCACTCTGCACATATCACAAATGAGTCGGAGGATCATTAAAATACTGTGTTTTTTACCTGTAACGTCACTCAGGAATGTGCAAACGATATTTGGTTTTTGGATAGTGGTTGCAGTAACCACATGACTGGTAATAAAGACTTATTTTCTTCCATTGATACTAGTATTCAGTCTGAAGTCAAACTGGAAAATGATTCTAAGGTTATAGTCAATGGTAAAGGTATAGTTCCAGTTTAAACTAAGAACAATCAGAGAAGAAATATTGATGATGTTTATTTTGTGCCTGGTCTAAAATGCAATCTTATTAGTGTTGGACAACTGATGGAGAAATAGTACAGAGTGTTTTTCAAGAACAAGGTATGTACAATCTATGATAAATTTCCTAGCAAACAATTGATTGCAAGAGTAGAGATGACCAAGAATAAAATGTTTCCACTTGTTATGCGAAATGATTTGAGTTGTTCTTTGAATGATTATAAAGCAGGAAGTCTAGATGAATCTTGGTTATGGCATTTGAGATATGGTCATTTACATTTTGGTGGTTTAGATTTGTTACATAAGGAACAGATGGTGAAGGGGTTACCTTGTATTCAACAACCTGCAAGCTCTTGTGAGAGCTGCATACTTGGAAAACATCACAGGGAGAAATTTGTTTCAGGTGTTTCCTACAGAGCAAAAGCTCCTTTGGAAATTGTCCATACAGATTTATGTGGACCTATGCAAACACCTTCTTTAACTGGTTTTGTTTATTTTATGAATTTCATTGATGATTTCAGTAGGAAGACATGGTTGTATTTGTTGAAACAGAAGTCTGAAGCCTTTGATGTTTTTAAGAAATTTAAGTCTATGGTTGAGAATGAGAGTGGTTGAACCATTAAGATCCTCAGGTCTGACAGAGAAGGTGAGTATAAATTGAATGAATTCATTGAATTTTGTGGTCTTCATGGAATTAAAAGGCAGTTTACTACTCAATATACTCCATAGCAGAATGGAGTGGCTGAAAGGAAGAATCGAACCATCATGGATATGGCTCGAAGCATGTTGAAAGAGAAGCATTTTCCAAATGAATATTGGGGAGATGTGGTTCTTTGATCTGTTTTTATCTTGAATAGAAGTCTGACCAAGACCGTGAGGGATCGTGTACCTCAGGAAGCTTGGGATGGTAAGCCTTGCAATGTTTCTCATTTCAGAATTTTTGGATGTGTGGCATTTGCGCATGTACCTGCAGAAATGAGGAGGAAGTTGGATGACAGAAGCGATAGTGTATCTTTGTTGGATACATTGAAGAGTCTAGGGCATATAAACTCTACAATCCCATCACCCCGAAATATGTAATCAACAAAGATGTTCAATTTAAAGAAGATGAAGCCTGGGATGGAAGTATTGACAAATCAATTTCAGAAGGAGATGTGTTACCCCATGAAGATGATGATGGAGATGAGAAAGCTGAAGGAGATGGACAGATGGTTCCACATGCATATATTCCTGCAACAAGAAGTCCAACAAGGAAAGCACCAGATTTCAGCCCATCTCAATTTAGAATGCCCACAACTCATGAGCGTGGTGAGCCATTTGGATATGGTTGACATCATTCAGATTCACAGGTAAGTAGTGAATCAAATCCCACTTTAGCTTCATTAAGAAACAAATTTAAAGGAAAGAAGACTAGAAGCTTAAGAGAGTTGTATGATCAAAATGAAAAGTAGATCATATTTCAAATTTTGCATTAATGGCATGTGATCCTGTAAGTTTTGATGAAGCTGCTAAAGAGGATGTCTGGATAAAAGCAATGGATGAAGAGATTGATTCCATTGAAAGTAATCACACTTGGGATCTTGTTCATTTACCTGAAGGTAAGAACAGTATTGATGTTAAATGGGTTTATAAGACTAAGTTGAATGCAGATGGTCAAGTTGAAAAATACAAGGCAAGATTTGTAGCTCAGGGGTATAGTCAGCAACCCGGTATTGATTACAATGAAACCTTTGCTCCTGTAGCAAGGATTGACACATTGAGGATGGTCTTAGCTATTGCAGCTCTGAATAAATGGATCATGCATCAGATGGACGTCAAGTCTTCATTCTTGAATGGATATTTGGAAGAAGAGGTTTATGTAAGACAACCTCTGGGTTATGAGATTGATAAGCACAGAGATAAATTTTATAAGTTGAGGAAAGCCTTGTATGGATTAAAGCAGGCATCCAGAGTTTGGTATAGCAAGATTGATGAATACCTGATTAGTGTTGGATTCAGCAGAAGTCCAAGTGAACCAACTCTGTATACAAAGATAGAACAATAAGGTAAAATTTTGATTGTCTGTTTGTATTTTGATGACCTAATTTTTACTGGAGATCTATCTGTAGATGATTTTAAAAATGCCATGAAAAAAGAGTTTGAGATGACTGATTTAGGTTTGATGAATTTTTTTCTTGAATTGAAGTGGATCAATCTGATGATGACATTTTCATTTGTCAAACTAACTATGCAAGTGAAGTGTTGAAAAGGTTTTGAATGTTGAATTGCAAGCCAGCTGCAACATCAATGGCAACTGGTATTAAACTGAGCAAGTATGATGAAGGATCATATGTTGATCCAACCCTATATAAGAGGTTGGTTCGAAGCCTTATGTACTTAACAGCAACAAGACCTGACATTATGTTTGTTGTGAGTTTGATTTCCAGATTCATGGAGACTCCGAAGAGTACTCATTGGCAAGCAGGAAAGAGGATCCTGAGATATGTTGCTGGAAAAACTAATTTTGGTATCAGATACACATCAAGATTAAACTTTGAGCTGATCGGATATACTGATAATGATTTTGCAGGTTCCATTGATGACAGGAAAATCACATCTGGGTATGTTTTCAGTGTTGGATCTGGAGCAGTGGAATGGGAATCAAAGAAACAACCCATTGTGACTCTATCTTCCACTGAGGCAGAGTATGTTGCAACAGTTGCAACTGCATGTCAAGCTGTATGAATGAGAAGGGTCTTGAATGAACTGTTGCATGACCAGAATGATGCAACTCAAATTTTCTGTGACAATAAATGTGCCATTGCACTGTCAAAGAATCATGTCTTTCACAAACAGATAAAGCACATTGATACGAGGTATCATTTCATCCGTGAACTGATAAATGGAAAAGAATTTTTTGTTCAATTCTGTAGGTCTGAAGAACAATTTCCAGACGTATTTACAAAGCCTTTGGGAAATGAACTGTTTAAAATCCATAGAAGAAACATTGGGGTTTGTAAGCTGTAATACATTGTTTACAACAATTTTGTTTCACATGTTTTATTTTGTTTTTTGTTCTGAAATGATTAAGAGGGAGTATGTCAGAGATTAATCATTTCACCGCTTGCATAGCGGCAGATCGGTGGCTGTCTTGACTCTTCAAGACTCGAAGATTTAATTACTCTAAAGGGTGGCCGCCTTAACCATTCAAGGCAACCGAGTTTTAACACCGCCTTGATTAAAATTCTTTAGAAGATCGAAGGGGCAATTTTCTGTGTTTAAATACCAGAGTCGAAATTGTAATCCAAAAGATAGCTTGACATCAATTCTTGAACTGAATTGGTTATTCTGTGTTTGGAGGTTTGCTCTGCGTATATATATTTTGATTTTTTCATTGAGTTTGTAAACTCATTTTATTTCCTGATAAAAATTTGTTTTTGAACAATCGCAGTAATTTCTTGTTTTTACTGATTGAGAATCCAGTTTTACATTTATCCCAAAATTATTTGTCGGAGTGTATATGATTTGGAAAATAATTTTAAATTGTTATTTCGCATTTCGGAGTTGACTTGTTAAATGTGCATGCAGTACCTTTGCTTTACCAAACGCCGAAACCCAAAATTGTTGGGCCCACACCCTATTTGCATTTCGCGATTCAGCAATCACTGTGTCATTTTTTTTTGTGCGTTGGGTGTTAGCAAACCACGAACCCCGAACTCCACTTTGCCTGGCCCCACAGTTTAATCGCATTTCACGATTTCGGCAATCAACGTGTGTTATGAGTTCGACATTTGTAATCGCGGAAACTCGAATGTCGATTGACCTCCATTTTTTACATTTGGTATCAAAGATAGCAGTCTATCCGGCAATTGCTTAATTCATTGCAGATTATTCCTGTTAGTGCCAAAAAAATTATTCTCATACTTTTCTGCGTGAAGGTTTATTTAATTTCTGTCAATTTTTATAAATGGTTGCGTCTGGTAGTAGTTCTTCTCAGATTTAGGTTCTTGTTCTGAGCAAGAAGTCATATGATTCCCGGTACATTCGGATGAGGACGATTCTGCATTCTCAAGATTTGTGGACTTATGTTATTGATGGCTATCTCGAGCCAGTTGATGCTGCAACAAAATTGGCTCTGTCTAATGCTAACCGTGTTTTACTGAAGGAAAACAGGAAGAAGGATAATAAAGCTCTTGGATTAATCCAACAAGGATTAAATGAATCTTTTTTTGTGAAGATTTCTAGTGCTGCATCTTCGAAGATGGCTTGGGACATTCTTGAAACCTGTTATCAAGGGGTGTCCAAGGTGAAGACATTCAAGTTGCAGAACTTGAGAAGGGACTTTGAAAATCTTAAGATGAAGGATAATGAAAGTGTTGATACTTTCATGACTCAAGTAATGAGTGTTGTGAACCAGCTCAGGAAGTATGGAGATGATGTTGGGAATAAAAGAGTTATTGAGAAAGTGCTGAAAAGTTTGCCCAAGAAGTTTGAGCCTGTTGTTGTTCCCATAGAGGAATTTAAAGATTTAAGTTTAATGCAAATTGATGAGTTAACTGGATCTCTTGTTGCTCATGAATCTAGGATATCTAGAAATGAACAAGGATCATTGGAGCATGCTTTCAAATCCCAACTGCATGTTACTAGAGGCAGAAGCAGAGGAAGGTTTCATACTCGTGGAAGAGGAGGTCGATTTTCTTCCATTGAAGACTTATTTTCTTCCATTGATACTGGTATTCAGTCTGAAGTCAAACTGGGAAATGATTGTAAGGTTACAGTCAATGGTAAAGGCATAGTTCCAGTTTACATTAAGAACAATCAGAGAAGAAATATTGATGATGTTTATTTTGTGCCTGGTCTAAAATGAAATTAGTGTTGGACAACTGATGGAGAAAAAGTACAGAGTGTTCTTCAAGAACAAGGTATGTACAATCTATGATAAATTTCTCAGCAAACAATTGATTCCAAGAGTAGAGATGACCAAGAATAGAATGTTTCCACTTGTTACGCGAAATGATTTGAGTGGTTCTTTGAATGCTTATAAAGCAGGAAGTCTAGATGAATCTTGGTTATGGCATTTGAGATATGGTCATTTACATTTTGGTGGTTTAGATTTGTTACAGAAGAAACAAATGGTGAAGGGGTTACCTTGTATTCAACAACCTTCAAGCTCTTGTGAGAGTTGCATACTTGGAAAACATCACAGAGAGAAATTTGTTTCACGTGTTTCCTACAGAGCAAAAGATCCTTTGGAAATTGTCCACACAGATTTATGTGGACCTATGCAAACACCTTCTTTAACTGGTTGTGTTTATTTTATGACTTTCATTGATGATTTCAGTAGGAATACTTGGTTGTATTTGTTGAAACAAAAGTCTGAAGCCTTTGATGTTTTTAAGAAATTTAAGTATATGGTTGAGAATGAGAGTGGTCGAACCACTAAGATCCTCAGGTCTGACAGAGGATGTGAGTATAAATTGAATGAATTCATTGAATTTTGTGGTCTTCATGGAATTAAAAGGCAGTTTACTACTCGATATACTCCACAGCAGAATGGATTGGTTGAAAGGAAGAATCGGACCATCATGGATATGGTTCGAAGCATGTTGAAAGAGAAGCATCTTTCAAATGAATATTGGGGAGATGCGGTTCTTTGCTCTGTTTTTATCTTGAACAGAAGTCTGACCAAGACCGCCAGGGATCGTGTACCTCAGGAAAACTGGGATGGTAAGCCTTGCAATGTTTCTCATTTCAGAATTTTTGGATGTGTTGCATTTGCGCATGTACCTATAGAAATGAGGAGGAAGTTGGATGACAGAAGCGAGAGATGTATCTTTGTTGGATATTGTGAAGAGTCTAGGGCATATAAACTCTACAATCCCGTCACCCAAAAATTTGTAATCAACAGAGATGTTCAATTTAAAGAAGATGAAGCCTAGGATGGAAGTACTGACAAATCAATTTCAGAGGGAGCTGTGTTACCCCGTGAAGATGATGATGGAGCTGAGTAAGCTGAAGGAGATGGACAGATCATTCCACATGCATATATGCCTGCAACAAGAAGTCCAACAAGGCAAGCACCAGATTTCAACTCATCTCCATTTAGAACGCCCAAAACCCATGAGCGTGGTGAGCCATCTGGATATGGTGGACATCATTCAGATTCATAGGTAAGTAGTGAATCAAATCCCACCTTAGCTTCATTAAGAAACAGATTTAAAAGACAAAAGACTAGAAGCTTAAGAGAATTGTATGATCAAAATTAAGAAGTAGATCAGATTTCAAATTTTGCATTAATGGCATGTGATCCTGTAAGTTTTGATGAAGCTGCTAAAGAGGATGTTTGGATAAAAGCAATGGATGTGGAGATTGATTCCATTGAAAGAAATCACACTTGGGATTGTGTTCAGTTATCTGAAGGTAAGAACAGTATTGGTGTTGAATGGGTTTATAAGACTAAGTTGAATGCAAATGGTCAAGTTGAAAAATACAAGGCAAGACTTGTAGCTCAGGGGTATAGTCAACAACTCAGTATTGATTACAATGAAACCTTTGCTCCTGTAGCAAGGATTGACAAAGTGAGGATGGTCTTAGCTATTGCAGCTCAGAATAGATGGATCATGCATATGATGGACGTCAAGTATGCATTCTTGAATGGATATTTGGAAGAAGAGGTTTATGTAAGACAACCTCCGGGTTATGAGATTGATAAGCACAGAGATAAAGTTTATAAGTTGATGAAAGCCTTGTATGGATTGAAGTAGGCATCCAGAGTTCAGTATAGAAGTATTGATGAATACCTGATCAGTGTTGGATTCAGCAGAAGTCCAAGTGAACCAACTATGTATACAAAGATAGACCAAAAAGGTAAAATTTTGATTGTCTGTTTGTATGTTGATGACCTGATTTTTACTGGAGATCTATCTGTAGATGATTTTAAAAATGCCATGAAAACAGAGTTTGAGATGACTGATTTAGGTTTGATGAAATGTTTTCTTGGAATTGAAGTGGATCAATCTGATGATGGCATTTTCATTTGTCAAACTAACTATGCAAGTAAAGTGTTGAAAAGGTTTAGAGTGTTGGATTGCAAGCCAGTTGCAACACCAATGGAAACTAGTATTAAAATGAGCAAGTATGATGAAGGATCATACGTTGATCCAACTCTGTATAAGAGGATGGTTGGAAGCCTTACGTACTTAACAATAACTAGACCTGACATTATGTTTGTTGTGATTTTGATTTCCAGATTCATGGAGACTCCGAAGAGTACTCATTGGCAAGCATGAAAGAGGATCCTGAGATATGTTGCTGGAACATCTAATTTTGGTATCTGATACACATGAAGCTTAAACTTTGAGCTGATCGGATATACTGATAGTGATTTTGCAGGTTCCATTGATGACATGAAAAACACATATGGGTAGGTTTTCAGTCTTTGATCTGGAGCAGTGGCATGGGCATCAAAGAAACATCCCATTGTGACTCTATCTTCCACTGAGTTAGAGTATGTTGCAACAGTTGCAGCTGCATGTCAAGCTGTACGGATGAGAAGGGTCTAGAATGAACTGTTGCATGACCAGAACAATGCAACTCAAATTGTCTGTGACAATAAATTTGCCATTGCACTGTCAAAGAATCATGTCTTTCACAAACATAGTAAGCACATTGATATGAGGTATCATTTCATTCGTGAACTGATAAATGGCAAAGAAATTTTTGTTCAATTCTGCAGGTCTGAAGAACAATTTGCAGACGTATTTACAAAGCTTTTGGGAAATGAACTATTTAAAATCCATAGAAGAAACTTTGGGGTTTGTAAGTTGTAATACATTGTTTACAGCAATTTTGTTTCACATGTTTTATTTTGTTTTTTGTTCTGAAATGATTAAGATGGAGTATGTCAAGGATTAATCATTTCACCGCTTGGATAGTGGCGGATCGGTGGTCGTCTTGACTCTTCAAGACTCGAAGATTTAATTACTCTAAACAATGGCCTCCTTAACCATTCAAGGCAACCAAATTTTAACACCGCCTTGATTAAAATCCTTTAGAAGATTGAAGGGGTAATTTTTTGTGTTTAAATACCAGAGTTGAAATTGTAATCCAAAAGATAGCTTGAAAGCATTTCTTGAATTGAATTGGTTATTCTGTGTTTGGAGGTTTGCTCTGCGTATATATATATTTTGTTTTTTTCATTGAGTTTGTAAACTCATTTTATTTCCTAATAAAAATTCGTTTTTGAACAAACGCAGTAATTTCTTGTTTTTACCGATTGGGAATCTGGTTTTACATTTATCCCAAAATTATTTGTTGGAGCGTATATGATTTGGAAAATCATTTTAATTTGTTCTTTCTCATTTTGGAGTTCTCTTGTTAAATGTGCCCAGAGTACCTTTGCTTTACCAAATGCCGAAACCCGAAATTGTTGGGCCCACACCCTATTTGTATTTCGGGATTCGACAGTCACCATGTCATTTTGTTTTTGTGCGTCGGGTGTTACCAAACCTCGAACCCCGAACTCCACTCTGCCTGGCCCAACAGTTTAATCTCATTTCGTGATTTAAGCAATCAACGTGTGTTATGAGTTCGGCGTTTGTAATCGTCGAGACCCGAATGTCGATTGACCTCCGTTTTTTACATTTGGTATCAAAGATAGCAGTCTATCTGGAAATTGATTAATTCATTGCAGATTATTTCTATTAGTCCCAAAGATTTTATTCTCATATTTTTCTGCATGAAGGTTTATTAAATTTCTGTCAATTTTTATAAATGGTTGTGTCTGGCAGTAGTTCTTCTCAGATTCAGGTTCCTGTTATGAGCGAGAAGTCATATGATTCCTGGTACATTTGGATGAGGATGATTCTGCGTTCTCAGGATTTGTGGACTTATGTTATTGATGGCTATCCCAAGCCAGTTGATGCTACAGTAAAACTGGCTTTCTCTAATGTTGACTGTGTTTTACTGAAGGAAAACAGGAATAAGGATAATAAAGCTCTTGGATTAATCCAGCAAGGATTAAATGAATCCATTTTTATGAAGATTGCTAGTGCTGCATCTTCGAAGATGGCTTGGGACATTCTTGAAACCTGTTATCAAGAGGTGTCCAAGGTGAAGACAGTCAAGTTGCAGAACTTGAGAAGGGACTTCGAAAATCTAAAGATGAAGGATAATGAAATTGTTGATACTTTCATGACATGAGTGTTGTGAACTAGCTCAGGTATGGAGATGATGTTGAGAATAAAAGAGTTATTGAGAAAGTGCTGAGAAGTTTGCTTAATTTTTTTGAGCCAATTGTTGTTCCCATAGAGGAATTTAAAGATTTAAGTTTAATGCAAATTGATGAGTTAACTGGTTCTCTTGTTGCTCGTGAATCTAGGATATCTAGATGTGAAAAAGGATCATTGGAGCATGCTTTCAAATCCAAACTGCATGATACTAGAGGCAGAAGCAGAGGAAGGTTTCATACTCGTGGAGGAGGAGGTCGATTTTTTGGCCCAAGGGACAACATATATGAATTAGAGTCTGAGCAGAAGCCCCAGCAGAATCCTCCTAATTTAAGAGGGAGTAGCAACAAACCCTGGCAGCAAGAAAATCAGAGGTATGATAAAACTAAAGTGCAATGTTATTATTGTAAGAAGTTTGGGCATTTTTCTAACAAATGTTGGAAGAAACAGACAGATGTTGGAAAACACTCTGCACATATCACAAATGAGTCTTAGGATCATCAAAATCATGTGTTTAAAAAAGACTGCTAATAAAGACTTATTTTCTTCCATTGATACTAGTATTGAGTCTCTAGTCAAACTAGGAAATGATTGTAAGGTTATAGTCAATGGTAAAAGTATAGTTCCATTTTAGACTAAGAACAATCAAAGAAGAAATATTGATGATGCTTATTTTGTGCCTGGTCTAAAATGCAATCTTATTAGTGTTGGACAACTGGTGGAGAAAAAGTACAGAGTGTTCTTCAAGAACAAGGTATGTACAATCTATGATAAATTTCCGAGAAAACAGTTGATTGCAAGAGTAGAGATGACCAAGAATAGAATGTTTCCACTTGTTATGCGAAATGATTTGAGTGGTTCTTTGAATGCTTATAAAGCAGGAAGTCTAGATGAATCTTGGTTATGGCATTTGAGATATGGTCATTTACATTTTGGTGGTTTAAATTTGTTACAGAAGAAACAGATGGTGAATGGGTTACCTTTTATTCAGCAACCCGCAAGCTCTTGCGAGAGCTGCATACTTGGAAAACATCACTGAGAGAAATTCGTTTCAGGTGTTTCCTACAGAGAAAAATCTCCTATGGAAATTGTCCACACATATTTATGTGGACCTATGCAAACACCTTCTTAAAATGGTTGTGTTTATTTTATGACTTTCATTGATGATTTCAGTAGGAAGACTTGGTTGTATTTGTTGAAACAGAAGTCTGAAGCCTTTGATGTTTTTAAGAAATTTAAGTCTATGGTTGAGAATGAGAGTGGTCGAACCATTAAGATCCTCAGATCTGACAGAGGAGGTGAGTCTAAATTGAATGAATTCATTGAATTTTGTGGTCTTCATGGAATTAAAAGGCAGTTTATTGCTCGATATAATCCACGGCAAAATGGAGTGGCTGAAAGGAAGAATCAGACCATCATGGATATGGTTCAAAGCATGTTGAAAGAGAAGCATATTTCAAATGAATATTGGGGAGATGCGGTTCTTTACTCTGTTTTTATCTTGAATAGAAGTCTGACCAAGACCGTGAGGGATCGTGTACCTCAGGAAGCTTGGGATGTTAAGCCTTGCAATGTTTCTTATTTCAGAGTTTTTGGATGTGTTTCATTTGCGCATATACCTGCAAAAATGAGGAGGAAGTTGGATGACATAAGCGAGAGATGTATCTTTGTTGGATACATTGAAGAGTCTAGGGCATATAAACTCTACAATCCCATCACCCAGAAATATGTAATCAGCAGAGATGTTCAATTTAAAGAAGATGAAGCCTGGGATGGAAGTATTGACAAATCAATTTCAGAGGGAGCTGTGTTACCCCGTGAAGATGATGATGGAGCTGAGAAAGATGAAGGAGATGGACAGATGGTTCCACATGCATATATGCTTGCAGCAAGAAGTCCAACAAGGCAAGCACCAGATTTCAGCCCATCTCAATTTAGAACGCCCAGAACTCATGAGCGTGGTGAGCCATCTGGATATGGTGGACATCATTCAGATTCACAGGTAAGTAGTGAATCAAATCCCACTTTAGCTTCATTAAGAAACAAATTTAAAGGACAGAAGACTAGAAGCTTAAGAGAATTGTATGATCAAAATGAAGAAGTAGATCATATTTCAAATTTTGCATTAATGGCATGTGATCCTGTAAGTTTTGATGAAGCTGCTAAAGAGGATGTCTGGATAAAAGCAATGAATGAGGAGATTGATTCCGTTGAAATAAAGCACACTTGGGATCTTGTTCATTTACCTGAAGGTAAGAACAATATTGGTGTTAAATGGGTTTATAAGACTAAGTTGAATGCAAATGGTCAAGTTGAAAAATACAAGGCAAGACTTGTAGCCCAGGGGTATAGTCAGCAACCCGGTATTGATTACAATGAAACCTTTGCTCCTGTAGCAAGGATTGACACAGTGAGGATGGTCTTAGCTATTGCAGCTTAGAATATATGTATCATGCATCAGATGGACGTCAAGTCTGCATTCTTGAATGGATATTTGGAAGAAGAGGTTTATGTAAGACAACCTTCATGTTATGAGATTGATAAGCACATAGATAAAGTTTATACGTTGGGGAAATCCTTGTATGGATTGAAGCAGGCATCCTGAGTTTGGTATAACAGGATTGATGAATACCTGATCAGTGTTGGATTCAGCAAAAGTCCAAGTGAACCAACTCTGTATACAAAGATAGACCAGAAAGGTAAAATTTTGATTGTCTGTTTGTATGTTGATGACCTGATTTTTCCTGGAGATCTATCTGTAGATGATTTAAAAATGCCATGAAAACAGAGTTTGAGATGACTGATTTAGGTTTGATGAAATTTTTTCTTGGAATTGAAGTGGATCAATCTGATGATGGCATTTTCATTTGTCAAACTAACTATGCAAGTGAAGTGCTAAAAAGCTTTAGAATGTTGAATTGCAAGGCAGCTGCAACACCAATGGAAACTGGTATTAAACTGAGCAAGTATGATGAAGGATCATATGTTGATCCAACCCTGTATAAGAGGTTGGTTAGAAGCCTTATGTAGTTATAGCAACCAGACCTGACATTATGTTTGTTGTGAGTTTGTTTTCGAGATTCATGGAGACTCTGAAGAGTACTCATTGGCAAGCAGGAAAGAGGATCCTGAGATATGTTGCTAGAACAACTAATTTTGGTATCCGATACACATCAAGCTTAAACTTTGAGTTGATTGGATATACTGATAGTGATTTTACAAGTTCCATTGATGACAGGAAAAGCACATCTGAGTATGTTTTCAGTCTTGGATCTAGAGCAGTGGCATGGGCATCAAAGAAACAACCCATTGTGACTCTATCTTCCACTGAGGCAGAGTATGTTGCAACAACTACAGCTGCATGTCAAGCTGTATGGATGAGAAGGGTCTTGAATGAACTGTTGCATGACCAGAACGATGCAACTCAAATTGTCTGTGACAATAAATCTGCCAATTCACTGTCAAAGAATCATGTCTTTCACAAACAGAGTAAGCACATTGATACGAGGTATCATTTCATTCGTGAACTGATCAACAATTTTGTTTCACATGTTTTATTTTGTTTTTTGTTCTGAAATGATTAAGAGGGAGTATATCAGAGATTGATCATTTCACAGTCTGGATAGCAGAGGATCGGTGGCCGTCTTGACTCTTCAAGACTCGAAGATTTAATTACTCTAAACGGTGGCCGCCTTAACCATTCAAGGCAACCAAATTTTAACACTGCCTTGATTAAAATCCTTTAGAAGATCGAAGGGGCAATTTTCTGTGTTTAAATACCAGAGTCGAAATTGTAATCCAAAAAATAGCTTGAAAGCATTTCTTGAATTGAATTGGTTATTCTGCGTTTGGAGATTTTCTCTGCGTATATATATTTTGTTTTTTTCATTGAGTTTGTAAACTCATTTTATTTCCTGATAAAAATTCATTTTTGAACAAACACAGTAATTTCTTGTTTTTACCGATTGGGAATCTGGTTTTACATTTATCCCAAAATTATTTGTTGGAGCGTATATAATTTGGAAAATCATTTTAATTTGTTATTTCGTATTTCAGAGTTCACTTGTTAAATGTGCGCGGAGTACCTTTTCTTTACCAAAAGCCGAAACCCAAAATTGTTGGGCCCACACCCTATTTGCATTTCGCGATTCGGCAGTCACCATGTCATTTTGTTTTTGTGCGTCGGGTGTTAGCAAACCCCAAACTCCACTCTGCCTGGCCCCACAGTTTAATCGCATTTCACAATTTCGGCAATCAACATGTGTTATGAGTTCAGCATTTGTAATCGCCGAAACCTGAATGTCGATTGACCTCCGTTTTTTACATTCTTTTAGAAATGTAGTCGTTGGAGGATCCGAGTTTTCACCTTCTCTTTTAAATTTGGAATGTGATTTTTGGCTCAAAATTTTGAACTAGAACTCGAGGTAAGCTCTACTGAATCTTTTGAACATTTTTTGGCCTGAGCCTTGGAAATGATGGCCTTTATCCTGGAAATGATATCCTGTACATTTATAATTTTGTGAATGTAGCTTTGGAATAGTGAAATTTTGCTAGAAATCGTAATTTTGCTAGAAATCTTGATGGAGTTTGTGTCGTTGAAATCTTGCAAACGAAGGTATTTGAACTTTTGAAGTCGCCATCGTGAAAGTGAGATATTATTATGTCTTGAAATCTTGTCAACATAAACAAAACAGATTTTTGGCCAAAATTTGTGGAGGAAGGGTTTGATGTTTTGCAGCGGAGATTAATCTTTTAATTTATTTAGGAAACAACTTCAATTAAAAAACCCTATAAGTTGTTGCACAGAGGAAGAAACCCTAGGTGTTTTCAAATGCTTAGCTAAAGCATCCCATCTTTCTTGGAATCCCATGAATAAAGAAATTTCTAATGGAATGAGATTTCAGACTCTGAAGTCCAAGTTAAAAGTTGAAAAAACCCACCTAAAACGTCGTTTTAGCTATCCTTTAGCCCATATCTATCCGGTTCCTCCATCTACCCAGTGTGAATGGAACCACCAACCTTCTTACGACAAACACTCAGTGAATACCAATTAGATTTAAAACCCTGCACAATTTATGCCTTGTTTAACTGGTAGGAAAAAGGAGATTGGGACTCCAAGGATTTATATTTGTGAAATTTGATGGGTCAAAAACAATCCCAAATCTGTGACCAACTTTAATTAGGATGAATGTGTACTAATTATTAAGCCTCTTAATTTAACGGGTAGGAAATAGGGCTTTTTTAGAGAGTAAAAACATGAGTAAAAAAACAACCCAAATCTGTGATCCATTTAAATTAGGAGTCAAAAACCAACCCCAAATAGTAATTTCATTTCTGCATAATTTATGGATTTTTTTGGGTTCCCTTTCGCCGCTTGGGAGTATGCTAGTTATATTTATTTTCTTGTATATCGTGTATCACTTCATCTTCCTCTACAAGATTTCTTGGAAAGTGTGGAGAATAAATATTTAAGTAAAATTGTTGCTGCAAACTAAAAACTGATAGAGATTTCTTGATGTTGTATTTATAAGTAAATTACATTTTCTTGATAGTAAATTACATTTTCTTGATAGAGATTTCTTGATAGTTAATTACATTTTCGAATTATAAGTAAAATCAATGTCAAAGATTCATTGATGTTGTATTTACACCTAAATGTATTTTTTTTATATTTTAAACAATCTTATTAAATTGAATTTTTTTTTTAAATTTAAAATAAATTTTAAAATTTTGTTTCCCTTTATAAAGATAAAAAAACTTATGAATGAAAAGAAAATGTAATTTATTTTTAAAATATAAAATATTTAATACTGAATTTTTTTATGCATGGCTATTTTTGGCTGGGGATTCCCCTTTTGGGGGGTCGTCCAGGAGTTTCCTTTTCGGGGAGTCTCGTCCCCTACCTGGGTAGTCGTGGCCCCCCAAGTCCTTCCGCACGGGAAACGTTTCCCCTGGAGTTTCTCAGTCCTGGGGACGCATCTTCGTGGAACACTGTAGTTTTTGGATATTTTTCAAGAATATTTGTCTGAAAATTAATAAGAAATTGTTGGATTTATAGATTTGAGTGGTTAATTCTGTATAATTAAAGTGTATTGAATTCATTTTATATATTCAGAAATACAATTTAAACAACAAAAAATGTGATTTCATACAAATTACCAAATTTCTACCATAAAACTAAAAATTAAAACAATAATTACTTTTAAATTTGAACCTTTAAAATAAAAAATAAAAAATACACGTTAACCCACTCAAATTATATAAAAAAAATATTTAATATTGTATAATAATTCTAGCCGTTTAAAAATTCTATCAAAAGTCTTCAATCCTTCCCTAATTATTATACTTATCTTCTTGGATCCCGCGTATTTCTTCATCTTCCTCCGCGCGATTTCTTGGAAAGTGTAGAGAGTAAAAATTTAAATCGGACTGTTGCTGCAAACACAAAACTGAGAGATTTCTTTTTATATACAGAAAGCACTGGAACCTCGCGCGCAAATGGCTTTGGGGGAAAAGGCGTTGACAATGAAATATTGCCAAAGCTCAACCGACAAAAGGGTTGGTATAGATCAATGCGAAGACTTTTATAATCTAAGAATGTGCACTGTGGAATTTCAATATTGTATTACAAAATACAATTTCCAATTATAAGTTAAGATAAAGTCAATGTCATAAGTTTCATAGATGTCCGATTCACACCTGTAAATCTTTTTAAATCTTTGTAAAAAAAAAATTTAAATTTCATCTAGGGTTCATGTAGGTTTGGAATTTCAAATTTGTCAAAATTTTGATGACGGCTGTTTGTTTTGATGTTTGTCATTTTAAATATAATGTGTGAGCAATTTTTTTTTTTATGTTATTATATGTAAATGAAACATATGCACTGTAACAATTCTCCAACTTCTTTATTAGTTATATGGGTTAAATTTTGATAGAAAATTTTTATATTAGTTATATGGGTTAAAGTTTGATAGAAAAAATTTAGTCTTGGGATTGAAAAATCCCAAAAGCCAATTTTTTTCTCAAATAAACCAAAGTCGTAAGGTCCGCAATTCTAGGCCTGACTTCATCATCAAAAATTGTAATTTTGGTAAAGATTTCCTAATTGGATTATGATGATGGAAAAACAAAAAAAATCAAATTCATAAAACATTTTGTTACTTTCATTTTTTTTTTGTTATAGTCTAACTGTACTACGAATTGTTTTATTCTTGGTTGCTCAAAATAATAGGAAGGGAAACAATATTGTTGTTTTGAGATCCAACAAGAATCATTTTGGATTGATGGAATCTTTGCATTAAAAACAACAATTTCATCAATCCAAAATTTCAATTTTGGCAAAGATTACCTTACCTAACTAGATCAGG
>JASDQU010010343.1:30329-62404 GCA_032191745.1 Picea mariana | reverse complement strand
AGGAAGGTTATGAATTGTTTACTTACATAGCAGAATCCATGTGGCCAGTTGCCCAAACAACAGGTGGGTCTGGTTTTGAATTTGCTTACATAGCAGAATCCATGTGGCCAGTTGCCTAAACAACAGGTGGGTCTGGTTTTGAATTTTTTTTAAAGATGTTGAAACAACAAAAATATAATGCACCAGAGCACATGTCTATATGCAGTCTGTAACGGGATTTCATGTCTAGATAGCAGAACCCAACATAATGTTTCAGAAAGGTTCAGGGACACAGGGACGGGGGACGAGTTTTGGGGACGGCTGAATAGACCCCAAAATTTCAGGGGACAGAAGAGGATGGGATATAGGAGAACCCCTCCTCTGCAAAATATAGAAAAAATATATCAAAAAATTACTGACGATGTAATATCCAGTTACACAATTTGCAATTCAAGTATATGAATAATTGGTTTTTTCATTACGAAATGAAAAATAGAAATACAATTTGCAATTCAAGTATATGAATGATTAGTTTTTTCATTACGAAAAGAAAAATCGCAAGGGCATCCCTGTGGCATCCGCTGCTGATCGGGTATGGCAGGGGATGTCACCAAGGCTTGTCACCCCCTATGCCTGATCCACAGGGAACATCCCCACCCCCGGGGACAATTCCCCTTGCTTCCCTGAGATAATCACCAGGCTAAAAATTATTCAGTTAGCTAGCGTTGTATATTACTAAGGATCACAACAAAAGAATAGATAAAATCTTACCGGGTCAAGATATTTTATGAGTTCCTTTTTTAGCGTTGACCTGGGACACTTATCTTGAAGGTTTAAGTCTCTTCCTTCTCCGATGTCCAACCTGCAATGGTATTTTAAATTGACTCAGTTTCATTGCTCATTAAACATGCCAAAATAAAATAACTAGATTCAGTGACAAATGAATTGTATCTAATGTGATGGAGGACAATATCCTATTGTCCTCGAGTCTATTTGTGTAAAACCAACCAGATAATTAAATTTGATAGAATGAGTGAGCAATATTTTTTTTCTTGACAATGATATAATAGCTTTTCAGTATGCTTGGGTGGGTGAATAGAATGAGTGAGCAATATTTTTTTCTCAAATACATTAAACAGACAATGAGGTATAAAGCTTGGGTGGATGAAATATTGAAAACAAATAAGCACGTCTCCATAGGAAGAGAAAAACAGTTTTACTTCTTCTTGACACTGCCAGAAATCTAAAAACATTTACAGGACTAGGTAATAAACCCACTAAAGGTAGGGTGGATGAAAGACTGTAAATATTTAAAGCATCTTTTCATATGAACAAAAAAGTTGTTTCGCTCGTTCATGACACTGCAAGAAATCTCGAATACAGAACTCAAATAGGAAAGTATCTGGCACTGTACACATTATCAGATGTGTGATAAAAACAGTGTTTAATACAGAACTCACCAATAGAAAAAAGGTTGGGCTGTATTGCGTTCAACCCATTCATTATAATATTTATGCAGATTGCGTCCGTAACGATGTCGTGGGTCGATCTGCATTTATCAAATAAAAAATTGATTGAATCAGGTGACACCATATGAGTGTTTATTACAGCATTATGTGAAAATTTACATCACAATCAATACTGTTGTATACCCTTTTGCTAGAATCTCTGCTTTATGATAATTATGTGTTCTGAAATGTTGGTCCCAAGGATGATACTAAAGTGTAGAAGAAAACATTATAACCCTAGTCCACTTTAGTCTGATATGACACTATATGTCTTATAAACTTGAGAATTGATAAGGACTTACAGCCTCAAGCCAGTGCTGGGTAGCTAGTTCACGAGCATTTTCATCTTTAGATAAACCCTTGCCAACCTGTAAACCAGAACCTAACAAATTGAAACAAATTCTTATGATATGGACAGTTTTTTTTGGTAAATACTTCAGTGACATCAATACATAAATATATAGGACAACTTGTCATCATGATGATCAACATATAACATATAAATATAGGACAATTTGTCATCATGATGATTTTAAGGATGAAAAATTATTTTAAAATGTAGAAATTTTGGCGAATCTTACTAATAGTTTATATGTCAACTATAAATGTTTGGCCATAGTAATATTTTTTTTGAAAAAAACATGAAAAATTAACCCATGATCAAAATTTAACCCCGAAAATCATCCCAAGTAGCCATGCATGCATAATTGAATTTTTTAGTGTTATAATTACTAGCACAGCTGCAAAGTGGCTGGTGAACGCCCAAAAGGTGATGCCAAAGCTTCCTCCCGGACAGCTGAAATGCACATAGAGCTGAGGAAATCTAAAAGTTAATTTCAAATGTGGTAATTCCAAAGGTTAATCAGTTAAACGTGACAATCATATGGTGGTACAGTAATTTCTTAATATGATTAGGTAAATGTTAAAAAGTAAACAGGTTAATTGATGCATTCAAAAATACAAGAAAGTTATGAAGAATAAATCACATTCATTGATTTGGGAAGCATCTTCAATTGTTAGCCATCAGATTAGAATTTTAGAGTAAAAAGTGATTAATTATACCCATCTCCAATAAATATATGCCTTTCAACGTAACTATATAACATATAGCTGTGAGGGGAAAAATGTTAGCGTTTCAGTATTCTTTTATAAAAATATGGCTTTTCAGAGTGAAAAATAAACATACGACAAGAGTTCAACGATTTAACAAACCTTTGCAGCTCTCAATCTTGCACGTGACCAGCGAGAAATAGCAGTTTCTGGTTTACTTATATCATAAGACAAGTTTATCTTAAGTATTAAGGAGTCTATGGTGTGCCACCTGCGCGCTCAGTAAAATAAATTCCCTTATTAGCTTAAAAAAATTATTGAATGTGAACATTTGCAATATCCAAGGGGTCAACTTCTTAAAAACACAACTTATCCTGTCCTTAAAGCCACCAATGAGAACAAAATCGAGCTATACTGGAAGCATGCAAGCAAAGTCTAGCTCAACTTCTAAAAAACAATTTCTCAATACTTAAAAGCATGCAAACGCGAGCATGATCAGGATCCTATGGTAGCAAGGAAGAAAATAGTAATGCATCTTAATGAATATAATGTAGAGACAAACCAGGGCTCCTTTTTGAGCGTTGACCTGTGACACTTATCTTCATGGTTTAAGTCTCTTCCTTCTCCGATGTCTAACCTGCATTGATATTTTAACTTGACTCAGTTTCGCTGCTCATTAAACATGCCAAATAAAATTACCAGATTCAGTGACAAATGAAATGAATAATTGTGTTTAAAGTGATGGAGGTCCTATTGTCCTCGAGTCTATTTGTKTAAAATCAAGAAGATAATTAAATTAGATAGAATGAGTGAGCAATATTTTTTTCTCAAATGCATTTAACAGACAATTTTTTTCTCCTTTCCAAAAAGSCTTCAATCAGAACCAAATCAATACTTAGATCATGCAAACACAAGCATGATCAAGATCCTATGGTAGTAACTTGCAAGGAAGAAAATGGAAAGGCATCCTAATGAATATAATGTAGAGACAAACAAGAGCTCATCGGCCAGAACAGCACAGTCGGCAAGGTTCCGTCTTGTTCGGTAGCTCCTATACACTTTCTGAACTTTTATTGCAGCTGCATCTTTATCCCCATCTTTCATGATATCCGATGCCGATGATACTTCAAGATCATTTGGCTTGAAACTGGTCGAATTCATGGAGTCAGCTTCCAAAGTTCAAACTACTGTCGTTGAAAATTCTCAACCCTACGTTGGCTGTTCCCAAACCTGCATTTTTTTTTCATTTCTGAATCTACAAATAGATTCAATTAATCACTTAAATATGTATATCCAATGAATTTTGGTTAGATTTCCAACAAAATTAAATAGAAAAAATTATCTAAAAAAGATCAAAACTTAAAACAATTAGACTACCACATTCTCTGCCAAAGTACAACCAACAAAACACTAAATTGGTTTAGATTAATACCAAGACTTTTGTAATCCCAAGAGTATGCAATCATGATCCTTCAAATGGTAAATTTTTCATTATTGCAATAGAAAATTACATTTTCTAATTAAAAGTAAAATCAATGTCAAAGATTCATTGATGTTGTATTTACACCTAAATGTATTTTTTAATATTTTAAACAATCTTATTAAATTGAATTTAAAAAAAAAATTAAAGTTTTATTTTCCTATAAGGATAAAAAAACTTATGAATGAAAAGAAAATGTAATTTATTTTTAAAATATAAAATAAAAAATWAAAAATATGATTTTTTTAAGGTATTATGKGGCAACTTTTTTATTATATATGATAGTGTTAGTTTTTGTTATTTTCAAATTCATGAATCCCACTTCAACTTTTTCCATATTTTTCTTTCTCAAATTATTTATTATTACTCCCCTATGCCAGACAAAAAATCTGCATATTTCCTTCATTGAAGAAGCTACAATCCCCATTTCAAAGTCGATGAATTTACTACTCAAACTCTTTGTACTTCAAGGAACACAAGATCTGTAATTACCAGTAAAGGGACTAGATCCTTAAACAAGTGGTTTGATAAGCAAATTCACTGCAGTAGCCAAAAAGACAAAGGTATTATAAGCAGGTATTTCTCCTTGAAGAAGTCCGATGATAATTATGTCAGCGACATTTCCATTTTCATAAAAATACAACATAAATATTTTTTGAATATGTACAAGCACTAAAACTCATTTGTTGTCATTTCACATGCAGTAATCTAAAAGCATGGTGATCAATACTAGTATTCGGTAACAGCTAGGATCAACCCAAGACTATTTGATTGGATGGCCAGCCGAAGAGAGCTCCAGTGATATAGATCTGAGAAAAAGGAAGAGATTGGTTCGAGAAAAGGGTTCCCCAGCTTAATCAATTTATAACATGGAGATATAATCTTCTAAATATAACAGAATGGCCTAAAATATTTGAGCTTGACAGAGTGGATTCGATCTTTACGCCAACATTAATAACACAATAATAGCCAACAAAATTTTATCATCAAATTTCATTAATAAAACACTAATAGCCAAGAAAAAAATCAAAATCATTAAAAACCATTAAATAAATAAATATCTACGTAAATGAGAAACCAACCCAAGAAAGTAACATGTAGTGTACCTAATACTAGCATAGCCGCTAATTCGCGGCTGAGAACGTCGAAAGGTATTGACCCGTGCCTTCAATATAAAACTTATGTGGCAATCCGTAATCCGTCTGTGGTAATATGAAACGTTTGGTTGCAAGGTTTAATCCTACTTAATCTTTTAAACGTGGCATTTACATATCCTTACAGTAATTTTTTAATGTGATTAAGTAAATGTTAAAAAGTAAACATGTTAACGGATGCTTTGATAAATGCAAGAAAGTTATGAATAATAAATGAAACCCATTGATTTTGGAGGACAACTAAGAATATGCCAGCATCTTCAATGCATAGCCATCAGATTAGGGTTTAAGGTTAAATAAGGTTAAAAGATCATTAATTGTGCCCATTATCAATAGGTGTACGCCTTTCGACGTAATTAAGAGGATTTGTCATGACTGGGACAATAAGATTCGACTTAAGCTAAACCCCAAACGAATTGGACCTTTTCTGACTCTAGCATATTCCTGATTCCGACGATATATCCTCCCATCAACAGCAACATTAATACGACGACTCCACTCATCCGAACACCATGAGACAAACCACCGTTTACAATGGCGTCTTGCCGAAGTAATGCATGCCATAGTGAACCATTCATGCCATGCGCCAATGGATTCCATTAATGCATACGACTTCCAAAAAGATGCGGGCTTGAAATTTGAAGTTGGTAAGAAGTGGGCTTTATTTGAAATTAATTTGAAATTGAATTGAGTGGTTAGCTAGGTTATTTTAAAATTCTTTCACAGAATTTGCAAAGCGATTTTTTTTCATGCAAATGCTGAAGCCTACGCAGACAACGATGACTACAGACACTCTGTATGTTGCTAGTTTTGTTAGGTAGTGTCTATGATGGGTGAAAGCAAAGCGCAGGTCAATGGTTCAATGGTGTTTCCTTTCTCAAAGTTTGATTTCTCATATTAGCTGTACTGATACGCCATTTACCAATACTTAATTTAGATCACTTCAGTTGTTATGTTTTTAAATAGAAGTGCGCCTGCCTTCAATTTTAACATCTCCTTGCTTATGCCTACGACAGTTACGAAGCATCTGGGGAAGTCGAAAAATGTGCGATTTGTTTGGCATAGTTACGGAGCATCTGATAAATTGTGAAGCAAAGAGAAATGCAGAGAGAAAAGAATAGAACAGTATATTGAAATGTATGAAGAAGTACTGAACTTAGTTACAATTAGAAGAGCATTCTATGCAATGGAAGATGGCTGAGCTAAATAGGCTCAAGCAAGACAAAAATAGAAAGTACAACTGTCCAGTACAGCTGGCAGTGTACAGTCAGACTGTTGAGGTTACATTATGTTTAACACTCCCTCTTAAACTCAACAGTTACAATCATCAGCACTGACTATGCCTAAGTGTTGTCTCTGAAAATCAAAAACTGACTTTCCTAGTGGCTTTGTAAAGATATCAACAAGCTGATCTCTAGAACCACAAAATTGTAGTGCAATGTCACCATTATTGACTAGCTCACGTATGAAATGAAACCGAGTGTCAATGTGTTTACTTTTCTTGTGAAACACATGGTTCTTGGATAATGCAATTGTTGATGTATTGTCACAGAAAATAGGAGTTGGATCCTTTTCTGTATGTGACATGTCTTTCAATAATCTTCTCAACCACACAGCTTGACAAGAAGCTGAGGTAGCAGCGACATACTCTGCCTCTGCAGAAGATATTGAAACAATGGGTTGCTTCTTTGATGCCCATGAGATGAGATTCGTGCCCAGTTGAAAAACATATCCTGATATGTTTTTCCTGTCATCTAGGCTGCCTGCAAAGTCACTATCTATATAACCAAAAAGTTGATTACTATTAGATTTAGTGTACCATAAGCCAAAATTGAGAGTTCCTGCAACATATCTCAAAATTCGTTTTTCCATTCTCCAATGAGAATCTTTTGGTGATTCCATGAATCTGGAAACAAGGCTAGCTGCATACATGATGTCGGGCCTAGTTGTTGTAAGATACAACAAACTGCCTACTAAACTTTTGTATAAAGTAGAATCCACTGTGGGACCTTCATCATTCTTGCTTAATTTTGTGCCTAAAGGGATGGGGGTTTCTGCTGGATTGCATCCTTCCATACGAAACCTTTTGAGGATGTCTGTTGCATACTTTTGCTGACAGACAAAAATGCCTTTGGCTGATTGATGAACCTCAATGCCTAAAAAATATTTCATTATGCCAAGATCTGTCATCTCAAACTCAGATTGCATGGCATGTTTGAAATTTGTTAGCTCTAGATTTCCTGTGTAAATCATGTCATTAACATATAAACATACAATTAGTGTTTTACTGTGCTGATCTGTTTTGGTATAAAGTGTTGGTTCATTTTGACTTCTGTTGAAGCCACTTTTGATCAGGTAAGTGTCAATTATGTTGTACCAAGCTCTTGGAGCTTGCTTTAAGCCATACAAGGCTTTCTTCAACCGATACACTTTGGTTGGGTGCTCTTGGACTTGAAATCCAGGTGGTTGATCGACATAAACTTCTTCTTCTAAAAATCCATTTAGAAATGCTGACTTGACATCCATTTGGTGAACTTGCCATTTGTGTTGTGCTGCTATGGCCAATAGAGTTCTGATAGTGTTTAACCTTGCTACTGGAGCAAAACTTTCACCATAATCAGTACTTGGTGGTTGTGAGACTCCTTTGGCTACAAGTCTTGCCTTGTGTTTTTCAATCTTCCCTTTTTCATTGAGTTTAGTTTTGTAAACCCACTTGACACCAATACTCTTCTTGTGTCTTGGCAAATCAACAAGATCCCATGTCTTGTTCTTCTCAATGGAGTCAATTTCTTAGTTCATGGCTTGAACCCAATGTGGCTCCTTAGCTGCTTCCTTAAAGGATGTAGGTTGACATGACATTAAAGCAAAAAGATTATGCGGTTGAAAGTCATCCAACTGCTGATGGATTTCTCTCAAACTTCGAGTTCTCTGATTCTGTGGTTCAAAGAATGATTCTCTGCTGGAAGTTGAGTTATCATGTGAGTTATCTGGTTGTCCTTGTACCTGTAGTCTTGGAAGAGTAGTTTGAGGTACTTGTTGTTCTGAATTTTCTGTGTTTTCAGAACTTGGCAGCAATGGATTTTGACTATCCACTTGCTGATTTTCTGAATCATTCCAGAATTTATTTTCCAGAAATTGTACATCTCTGTTGAGAATTAGTTTCTTGGTAATTGGATTGTAAAGCCTGTAAGCTTTAGATGTTTCACTGTATCCAGTGAAAATACATTTCTCACTTCTGTCATCAAGCTTCTTCCTTAATTCGGAAGGTATGTGTGCATATGCTATGCATCCAAATGTCCTTAGATGTGAAACATTGAGCTTTGTTCCACTCCATGCTTCTTGGGGAACTTTCATCTGTAGACTAGTGGTTGGTGATCTGTTCAAAAGATAAACTGAGCATGCTACTGCTTCAGCCCAAAAAGTATTTGACAGACATTTCTCTTTGAGGAGTGTTCTTGCCACATTCATGATGGTCTGAGTTTTTCTTTCAGCCACTCCATTCTGCTGTGGAGTATACCTTGTTGTTGCTTGCATGATGATGCCTTGAGATTTGCAGAAATTTGCAAATTCTCTGGAGTTGTATTCTCCTCCTCCATCTGACCTGAGTACTTTGAGAAATTTTCCACTCTGTTTTTCAGCTTCTGCCTTGAATTCTTTGAATTTTTCAAATGTTTCAGACTTGTGTCTGAGAAAATAGATCCATATTTTTCTGCTAAAATCATCAATAAACGTTAGAAAGTAAAAACTACCACCTATTGACTATGTTTGCATTGGTCCACATAGGTCAGTGTGAACAAGTTCAAGATGTTGTTTGGCTTGACTGGGAGACTGTGGAAAACTAGTTCTCTTGTGTTTTCCAAGTATGCAAGACTCACATGGGGGAATTTGTTCTATAAAGATAGGTAGACCTTTGACCATGGAGTTTTTCTGAAGAAGACTTAGACTCTGAAATGGTAGATATCCAAATCTTGTATGCCAAACCATTGTTTCATTCAGGGTTGATGCACTCTGTGCATAAGGTTGACTCAGATTTGCAGTTCTGAGGGTAAGGGGAAACATCCTATTTGGAGTCATATAGATTTCAGAAATTAATTTTCTGCTTGGGATTTTGTCATATATCTTGCAAGATGTTCCCTCAAAAAGTACCTTATAGCCATGTTCAATGAGCTGTCCTACACTTAGCAAATTATGTTTTAGATCTAGTACATGATAGACATTGTTTATGTATTTCTTTACATTTTGTTTAGTAAGAATAGGAACAGTTCCTTTTCCTTGAACTTTGACTAAATGATCATTTCCAAGTGTAATATCAGATCAGATTGAAGAATCAATGCATGAAAGTAATTCTTTGTTACCTGTCATGTGATTGCTGCATCCACTGTCCAGCAACTAGAGATCTTTAGGTTGTTGTTCAGTTTTGTGGCATGAGAGAAACATACCTCTTGAGGTGTCTCCCATATGATTTGACACATGTGCTTTGCCTGAGAGTTTATCTGCCTGCTTCTTCCTGCATTCATATTCATAGTGTCCATACTTTTTGCAGTAATAGCATTGAATGCTAGTTTTGTCATTTAAACCTCTCCCTCTGCCTCTTTGAGGCTGGAAATTCTGATGTTGATTTTGTTGTTGATTTCTTTGACCTTGGAAATTCTGATTTGGATATTGTTGTCTGTTCCCTCCACTGGTATGAGGGTTACCTTGATTGTTCCCTCTTCCTCTACTTCTTCCTCTGCCTTTCCCTCTTCTGAATGAGAATTGAGTTTGGAAGGCATTGGAGATTGACTAATCTGTGAGATGTAGTCTGGTCTCATGTGTCACCAGAGAACCAATTAACTCATCTGTTGAAAATTTTGACAGATCCTTGGATTCAAGGATGGCTGTTACAACCATTTCGAATTTCTTGGGTAAGCTTCTGAGAATTTTCTCAACAATTCGTTGATCAATGATGGTTTCACCAATCAATCTGATCTGGTTCACGATTCCCATGACTTTGGTCATAAACTGATCTACAGTTTCGGACTCTGTCATCCTTAGAGTCTCGAATTGCATCCACAAGGTCTGCAGTTTAACTGTTTTGACCCTGTCATTTATTTGGTAGGAAGATTTGAGGATGTCCCAGGCTTGTTTGGAAGTACCGGTGCCTTTGATTTTCGAAAAAATCGAATCATCCACAGAATTCTGAATCCAAAATTTCGCTTTATTTTCTTTCGTCCTCAGAGTTGCCTGAGCAATTCTCTGCGCATTTGTCATGGAAGTGAGGGCGGTTGGATCTGGTTCCACATATCCGAGATCCACTGGTTCCCAGCACTCTTGTGCTTGCAAGAACATCCTCATTCGAAGAGACCAAAATTCGTAATTCTTACCAAGAAGAGTCGGACCCTGAGTTGGGCCTAGATTGCTAGACGACGCCATGATTTTTGAATTAAAAAAAATTTGCAGAAGTACAGAGGAAAATTTTATATTTACCTCCGATCGGTGAAACGTCGATTTGTCGATGGCCGATGGGAGCTTATCGGGCTTGAATTGGCCCTTGGTCTCCTTGCAATGTGACCAGACGTCTTTCTTTTAAAGCGCTACGGGCTTTTCCCATTTTTTCCTTTCAAAATGCTGAAATGCGAAAAATCGCCTTTGGACATTTCAACGGTCCAGATGAAGCTGAGATCTGACGGTTCAGATCTTATCGGAATATCGCGAATCAGGACTTCGCGAGTTCTGATGACAAGCTCTTCCTCCTCATTTCCCCGATCTCCGAGTTGCCGAAATGGCGAAAAGATTTCAAAGATCAATGATCCTCGTTGATTTGAGGTCAACGACCCAGATTATGTCAGAGATTCCCGTATCGCGATTTGACGACTTAAAGGCGCGACCTCTTGGTCTCTAGAATCCCGAAATTCCGATTCCCGAAATGTCGATGGCCCTTTCTTTTCGAGACTTTTCTCGAGTCCTCGGATTTACGACATGCGTCCCTTTACGATGGATGGTCCTCGTCATTTCACGATTTTGCGACTTGCGACAACCTTCTCTGTCAACTTGAAACCCTGAATGCCGAAATGATGATGGTTTCCTCGATGTCCTCCACGTGTCCAAACAAATGGACGGCTGCGATCTTATCGTTATTTCGCGTATCGCGATTTCGCGAGTTTTGAAGTACGGTCTTTCAAAACTGCGAACTCCGAAATGCCGATTTAACGACACTCGGATCTACTGCCACCTGTCCTCTGAGATGGATGACTCACAAGTATTCTCGGGATTTCGCGATATCGCGTATCAGAGTTTTTGGAGTGCAATCGTTTGCGTGTCCAACTCGCGATTACCGATTTTGCGATGAGAGAAGATTGACGGCTCACGATCTTTCTCGATCAACGATCCAGAATGACTCGTGATTTTGCGATTCGTGAATTCTCACGGTAGTCTTCTGACCTTACACCTTGCGAGTCACAAAGTTTCGAGATCTCACCACGTGTTTCTTGATGGACGGTCAAGATGACGTCGGGACTTCACAAGTCAAAAATTCTCTGGTGCGCTCCAAACGACTAACCGTCGTGCACCTTCTTGCTGATCTAATGGATGTCGGGCCTTTGCGCAAGATCTGACGACTGAGATGCTTTCGCCTTTTCCGCGCTCTCCTCGTCCCTTCTGAACTGGTTTCCCGCCTCGGATCCGTTCACAAGACGAATCTTATGTCCGCAATGGCTGTTCTTTGCGCCTAAGATGCGTTCTTTACTCCTGTGGAAGAAAGATTCGTGAATCTTTCAAAGATTTGAAAGAATTTCATGAGTTCTTTGTTTTCTGCTACAATCTTTGACAAATTTGAGCGAATTTCGCAAAAACTTTAAACAAGTGTGCCTTCTGCAGCAATCTTTAATAGTTTTGAATGAATTCTTCGAGTTCTTTAAACAATCTTCCATTCTTTAACAATCTTCCACGAATTTGAACAAATGTGCGTGAAATCTTCACTATTTCTGCCTTCTGCAACTCTTCTTCGTCAATCTTTGACGATTCTTGAAAAAAATACAAGAATCTTTACTGGTTCTTCTCTCTCGGTCTCTGCTTCCTCGTTCTTTCGAGCGTAGTACGCTCTGCAACCTCACGTGAGTTTCTTACGACAATCTTTAGAGAGTATTGCAGACAGCTTTCCAAACCTTGTGAAAAGTCTGTGTCGCGTGCTCTCAAGATGCGTGTAAGCTCTGCTCTGTGAGGCTCGTGTTGCTCTCTGGACTGTGTGAAGAGGCTTACTGCTGAAGCTCTAATACCATGATAAATTGTGAAGCAAAGAGAAATGCAGAGAGAAAAGAATAGAACAGTATATTGAAATGTATGAAGAAGTACTGAACTTAGTTACAATTAGAAGAGCATTCTATGCAATGGAAGATGGCTGAGCTAAATAGGCTCAAGCAAGACAAAAATAGAAAGTACAACTGTCCAGTACAGCTGGCAGTGTACAGTCAGACTGTTGAGGTTACATTATGTTTAACAGCATCTACGGGAGTCGGAAAAAGTGCGATTTGTTTGGCATGGGGATAATATATCTGTGGAAGGCCATTCTAATTTTGTTTCCACAAATTGCAACTTCGCTAATTGTGATTACAGTTGTAGTTGGGCAAGGATTTCTCGCTCGGGATATCACTTTCAAGAACACGACATCAGGTTGTCTCCCTCCAGGTTGCGTCCGATCTATCAACATTCTACTACTGCAACTTCAAAGGTTACCAAGACACTATTTACACACAATTCTACTGGGAATGCGATATTTACAACACAATTGATTGCATCTTCAGCAACGCGGCGACGATGTTTCAAAACTGCAATCTCCTCCCCAGGAAACTGATGGATAATCAAAGCAATTGTTTCTCGACTCAAGGAAGAGCTGATCCAAATCAAAACACTGGAATCTCTATTCAAAATTGCACCGTCTCTGCTGCGACCAATCTGGATCTGGTGAAAATATCTTTCCAAACATTATTGGGGAGGCCATGGAAACAATACTCTTGCACAGTTTATATCGATTCATATATCGATGATGTGGTTGAACCTGCAGGTTGTCTAGAATGGTCAACTTTTCCTTGACCACGCTTTATTATCGCGAATATATGAATTCAGAACCAGGGGCAGGAACTACAGGGCGAGTTCAATGGCCTGGCTATCACGCCATGAACATTTCTGATGCTCAAAATTTCAGTGGTTAATTTCATCTCTGGTGATGCTTGCATACAGGCGGTGCCCTTCGATGTCGGCTTAAATTAAAACAAGAGTGACAAGTGGTATCCTTGAAAGCGTTGAAACAAAACAAATTTAGAGACCGCAAGACTATATATTCTGTTGTGTATTCGTTTCATTTACATATCATTAAGACAACCCCCTTAACTGCATTTATACTTCTTAATTTCAATTGTAGCATTCTGTTATGCAAATTTGCATTGTATCCTTTGATGGGGCACAGATTCAAGTCTATTCATACAATTTTTTTTCTTTACGGAGACCTTTTGTATTTGGGATGGAAAACAATATTAGTGGAAAATCCATTGAAAATTTTTAATAACCTTTCAAAATATGTTTGGTAAGGTATGATGTTATGGATTTATTTCCTTAGAAATTTTAAGGATTGTCTTTAACAATATTTATCTATATTTATCTAGTAAATTAATTAAAAAATGACTTAAAAAGCTAATTAATAAAAAATGGATTTTCTTGTTTTTCGTTATTGAGTCTTCAAAACAGAAAAGAGATGATATCCATATAAAGTAAGAAATTTCTAACAAAATTGATTTTATTGCACATAAAGACATGGACCTTACAATCATCACCTTGTAGCTTTTGTCAACCAATGTGTATCCTTCTTACTGGAGGATAACAAAATAATTATATCATTTTATATTAAAAATTTATTTATTTGACAATTAATAAAATAAAATAATGTTTAAAATTTGAAAATAAAATAAGTGGATTGTACATTGAAATATTCAATAGTATTATTAATTAAAAAAATATTATTAATTAAAAAAGTGGATTTACTCATGTTAAAACACTTTATAACATGGAATAAAGTTATAAAGTGTTTATCTCTGTAGGCGCTCCGTTTGTGGCTGGAAAATGCAGGCTATTTATCTCTCTAGGACATCTCCGAGTGGGCAGGCAACAATTGGCTGAGATGGAGGCTTCCTCCCATTCCGCCAGAGCTGACCCAAGCTTGCGATCTCTTCTTATCCCTGCTAAATGGTAAGGCGCCTCTGCGTGTGGGAAAGAGGGATGCCTGCGGTTGGGGAGTCGCCCCAGGGCTGTACACTGTTGTGAAAGGATTCAAAAGCCTTCAAAATATCCCTCACGTCCCTCCGGATCCTGCTGTTTGGAAAGGGCTCTGGAATTTCAAATCCATGCCCAAGGTTGACTCGTTCTGTTGGTTGTTATGTCATAGAGCGATTTTAACAGCTGACAGATTGAAGAAGAAAGGTTTCCAAGGCCCCTCTCGTTTCCATCTATGCTGTGACAGTGAGGAGGACGCCCAACATATTATTTTAGACTGCAATTTTTCAAGAGAAATCTGGCAAGGCCTACTGAGCTATTGGAAAACTGATTTCAACTTACCCATTTCTATCGCAGATTTATTTGCAAATTGGAGAAACCTCTATCCAGATACGCTCCCAAAGAATGAAAATTTTAAAGCTGCATGGCTCTCCTTGCCGAAATTTGTTTGCTGGCAAATTTGGCTTGAGCGTAATAGAAGAGTTTTCAGAGATGAATGCTTAAACTCGCAGTTCATCATCATTAAAATAAAAAGCCTATGGAAAGAAAGTCTAGGGGAACATTTGTTGGACTTGAATCTAAGCCAACAAGACTTAGATTGGGGTGCCTCGATGGATCTTCAATTCTCTGGCGATATAAGGTAGCACAAGGACATAAAAGAGTGGAAATTTAGAGGAAAAGAGAATGAACTATCTGATCTACTCCTCAGGCAATCCAGATGCTCTTTGCTTTTTTATGGGGCAGCGGAAGGCAACCCTGGACTGGCTGGGGCAGGAGGAATTATAAAAAATCAAGAGGGCATAATTGTGTCAAAGTTCGCTTGGGGATTAGGGCAGTCCACTAGCATGCAAGCTGAAGCCTTGGCACTTCTGCAAGGTCTCAAACAAGCAAAGGCTATTGGTATTACAGAGGTCAGTATCATTGGAGACTCCCAGTCCATTATCAAAGCCTTAGTGGAGGATTCCTCTCCAGCAAATATCAGATTGGCAAGAGTGATTTCAAGAATCAGAATCCTGGTGAAATCTTTCCGGACTGCAACCTTTCTCCATGCTTTGAGGGAAAACAATAAGGATGCTGATATGGAATCCAACAGGGAAACTCCTCTTCCCGCAGGATTCCTCTTGACAGAAAGAAGTGAGGAGTGGGATCCCATACCATAATTCTGCTATGTTTTTCTGCATTTTGTTGAAACAGTTTATATGTCTTTTTAAGATAGGGAAAATAACGGAGATAGACTCGATAGTCTCGAGTAAAATCTGTGGCTTCCCAACTTTTGGGGCCTATGACCAGTTAGTGGAAGAAAGTTCAAGGGCTATGCCCGACCTAATGTAACCGGTAAAAGGCATTTTGGCCAATCTCTAATAGAAATCCATACTCGTTCATGTTAAAAAAAACATGGAATTATTAAAATAATTAAATTTTGACATCATGACAAAAGATTTCAATACATGATAACATATAAAATTAAAAATTATAAGTTCAAAATAATATATAATATAGTTTGAGGAAACTAAAGGTTATAACATATACATATAGACATTATAAGTATAGATGTTGTGAAACATTTAAACTAATAATTCATGGGAGCTCATCATCATAGTTAGTTATTGAGGAAAGAGTTTTGTCTGGTTTAGAAAGATTCACATGAATAGGATGTTTCCAATCAACATTAGTAAAATCCCCTTTTCATGTATCCCTAAGGAAAGAGGCTAATTGTATCCATGCTCCATGTAATGTTCTTGACTTGGCTAGTCTAGGAAACGCTGGATGATCTTTCATTTTTGTATTATATATATATATATATATATATATATATATATATATATATATATATATATANTTTCATGTATCCCTAAGGAAAGAGGCTAATTGTATCCATGCTCCATGTAATGTTCTTGACTTGGCTAGTCTAGGAAACGCTGGATGATCTTTCATTTTTGTATTATATATATATATATATATATATATATATATATATATATATATATATATAACGTCCTTGTCCTATTTCCAAGATTGATGTGTCCTATATAAAAAACTTGTACTTTTATGTCTTCTGTGTGTCCTTATGTCACATGATTTAGCCTTCTACATGTTTATTTAATAATATTATATTCTACATTTAATCAATGAAAATTTCACAGTTATCAAAAGACAAAAAACATCTTATAATATGTTGCTAAAAATATGCAATGCACCAAAAATAATACCATGTTGAAAAATATAAAATGCACCATAAACCCAAAAAAAAGTGCATGTCATTTATATAATTAAAATAATAATAAATTAAGAAAAGAAAATACAGTGTGTCTACACATTACTTACAATATAAAATTAAGATTAATTTTATATTTTACCTTACACATGAGTTGGCAACCGTGCATTTACACAAAGGCCATTCCAAATGTGCAACAAAATATCAACATTAAATTTAATTAATTATATAGTTTAGTTCGTATTTACTTAATAACCATTTTACAGTTTGCAAAAGGAAATTAATATATGTATGTGTATGTTCATATGATATGAAAGTTGTATGTTTTTTAAAGAATTAGGATTAGGTTATTATATGATATAAAATTGAACAAACCGTCTGTGAAGCATTGACTGGTACATTTATTATGTCAGTGGCTAAGTCCGATAACCATTTAAAGAGGTGTTTTTTGGTTATCGCTTGAGTTAAGATGTATAAATTTTTATAGTTATATTTTATTTAGTAAAATATGTAAACATGGAATTGTGAAGTATGATTTATAGAAGATTTTTTTGATATTTTTATATGGAGGGAAAAAGCTAAGTAACAAACATATTACATAATAATTAACCAATGCAACTCATCACCTAGCCACTTGCTTGATGTCCCATGCAACTCACTACCTAGCACTTTGATACAAAAGCCCTGATATGAAGTGAGATTGATACAAAAGCCCTGATATGAAGTGAGATTGTAAGGTTCAAGGGGTAATTGGAATCCCAATATATTACTTAGGATGTCAATTAAGCATGGACCCTTTGCCATATCAAAATTATGGGATTTGAAGGGTGCTTGTGACCCTGAAGGAAACTTGTGGTAGATTCTTTGTGGGATTTTCCGAGAGTTTTTCCTAAACATTTAGTTCCCTCTTAATATATACACAACTAATTTGTTAAAAAAAAATTGCTAGTCCCTTGATACTTTTGAGGATTGCATTGATTTTGTTATCGGATGGATTTCCTTGCTCATTGACTTCTCGGATAACCATTAAAGAGTCCCCGTGCACTAACAAATTCTCGATTCCTTCCTCCTTGGTTATGCCCAATCCACACCAAAGAAACTAAACTTCAACATTATTGGAAACACACCTTAGTCCAAGCATAATTTGCTATTTGGATTCCTCCATTATTATCCCCAACACCTACCATCCTTATATTCAAATCCATAATTACTAAAAATAAAATAAAAAAAAATAGACAAAAAAAAACAAGGAACTAGAAAATAAAAAAATACAAATGCAAAGATTCCACATATCATAAGTGTATCCACCATATACCCATACATTGTGGAAAGATGGATGGATGGAATTGCATATTTAAGTGGTTGAGATTACATGTTATGGGTGCCTTTTAGGTTTTTGAGGATGCTAAATCCATTTATACATTCTAAAAAAACTAATAATAAATTATATGATTAAGTTTTTAGGTTATGAAATCATGTTTAAGAGATTAAAATTTGTTGATTATAAATCAAGTATTTAACTTAATGGAAATATCTTTTACATACTGGACAAAAGAGTTTTTGGAAAAAAATTATGTAAATTAATGTGTAATCAATTGTTTAAATCACTAAAATAGTAATTTGATTATTCATTATTTTTTTTTGTTATATAGCTTATTCTAGATAGTTATTTTGTTATTATATAGTTTATTATAGGTTATTATTTTGTTTAAACCACTTAAAATAGTTATTTTAATATTTATTTTAAACTTAAAATTTTATATTATTTTATAAATTTCATATTTTAAAACATAAAAAAAAAAAAATACTCCTACTAATATAATAATTAGTTAATTATTGTATAATATATTTGTTACTCAACATTTTCCCTCTATATAAAAAAAATCCAAAAAAAATCTTCTATGAATCATACTTCGCAATTCCATGTTCACACATCTTACTAAATAAAATATAACTATAAAAAATTATACATCTTAAAAATATTTATACCATATAAATGCTTCTCTATCCATTTATTATAATAATAATAATAATTCATTTACAACAATAATTTAATATCAAAATTTATTTTTAATCAAAATCAGGAAGTAATAATAAAAAGCGCGTAACAAACTTAACCTCCAACCAATACAATCTAGTGATCCAAAAAAAAGCATGTGAAAAACTTAATGTCCAACCAATGCAATCGATACCAATAAATCGACTACAGTTTTAATCTCTAACCAGGCGGCCGCTTTATTGAGGATACCTAACTCAAGAGATAACAAAAAAACATCTCTTTAAATGGTTACCGGACTTAGCCACTAACATAACTAGCATACCCCTAAGCAGGGGAAAGGAAACATTCAAGTGAAATGGTGGTGGTTAGGTTGTTTAAAGATGGTGGAATTTTGGTTTTGGATGGAAAACGAATATTTCAAAAGGTCCATCTTCATCCCACATCTCTTGAAGTATTTTCAATGATAATGTAACTCCAAATCTAAATCACACGGTTGCATGCCCACATGCAATAATCACAAATATGTGATTGTGACTTTTCCATAGAGAAATGGAAGAGGAAGAAGAGGTGGTGATATAAGAAACCAGGTGGGAGAAGAACTACCCCTTAAAAAATCTATTGATATAATTAACTAAATAAAAAATGGGACCAATAAAAAGAAAATCCAAATTCAAAATTCTTTATCTGAACATTGTCCACATTCCAACATTGAAAATAATGCATTTAAATCAAAGTTTGTTAAAAACGATGCCATAAAATGTTCAAATGTGTTTTGATACACTGAATCTAATACTTCATATGAGGAATATTGTTGGAACTATATGTGTATGTTGTATGTGTACATGTCATAGTTTTCAAACAATTTGTTGACCTAGAGAAAATCAAAATTGTGGTTGTCTTGGAAGTTTGTTGACCTAGAGAAAACATAGAATTGTGGTTGTCTTGGAAGAAAGAAGATTCTGACGAGGCAAGCCACTTCAAATAGTGATGTACACATCTTACAACACTACAACTTCAAATATTTTGTTTCCACCACAATGTAACACATTTAAGCATGGTTATATAGTTTAAGGTCCTACAATTAAGCCATTAAAAATAATAAACAGGTGAATATATTTCCAAATAGGTATATCCATTGAGTGATTTGTTACCTAATAAATCCAGTGACGCACATCCCCATAGATACATTTGTAGAGACGACACAGTGAAACCTAAACTCAAGTTTTTGTAGGAAGTGTGTTACAAGTCAGAGGTATTGGATTCTCGAACACCATATCTTCTCCACACTTTTAATCAACTCAAGGCCTTTTATCCATTGAAATCTAGGGAAAGAAACTACACCAACAACACTGGGATAAATGGTAGCAGAACAAGAATTTTTTTAACAATGTCTTACTAAAAAAAACTACAATGGGAAACTGTGATATAAGTTGCATCGATAACCCTATGCGATAAACAAATATGCAAATGTTGTAACAAGAATGGGGTAGAAAATGCAAAGCTCACTCTCTTGCGGTATTCGACTTAGAATGACAAATGCAAGAAGGAAAATAGCCAACAAAAGCAAACTTAGAAATTTAATGATGGAAATTTAATGAGATAAATCCTAACTAATTTTCAATATGGTCCAATTGACCTAAGAGGTCTAAATGAATAGCTAGAAAAGTATATTCTCTACCAACAACACAAGTGCAAATTTCTTCAAATTTTATCAAGTACTCTTCAAATTTTGAAAAATAAGATATACAACAAAACCCCATCTTGAATACCTCAATTATTGACATGGAGTATAGCTAGGTAAAATCAATAAAATTAAATTTATCAAACAAAGAGAGGGATCAAATTACTTAATGTAATTTTTTTATCATTTAAGATGGGTCTAGGATGGTTGTCACTCATCTATATAAAACTCTAATGAATATGTAAAATTACAATTTTGATTATTGTTAAGTTCATATCCTAACAATATTTCTATATAAATATCAAATATGGTGTACTTTAGCGAAACCTAGCTTACTTCAACAAAACATGTTTAAAAAATATAAATATGTTTATATGTTTGAGGTTCTGTCAACATGCATTTTTTTTTAAATGTGCATATTTCTTAGTGAATCTATCTACATGCAAGAGCGTGTGAATCTATTTTTATTTTAAATGTGTGTAATTTTTTTTTAAATTCCTCTATTAATTCATAGTGAATCTATCTACATGCAAGAGCACTATTTCTTGCTCATTAAGTGCACAGGAAGTGAATCTATCAAAAGCACCATCATCATCATGTAGGATATGCATTAATAATTTGATGAGAGAACATGGACCAGTTGTTACCCTCTGCATTTGAGCATATAATCTATTGTTGATTCTTTTTTAAAATCAAGCCATCGCTGAATATGGATGTCACAAACATAAAGAACTATAGATTCAACAATGTCCTCTCATATAAAGAGAACCTGTGCAGAGTTGTTGTATATCAAGAAGAAGGCAATGTGATTGGATACATTATAGTCCGTCTATGTATTGTCATTGTTTCCTATTGGTGTGAATTTTCCAGCTTTTAGTTGGTAAACCCATGTAAAGTCAGTATCAGGGCCTTTTCCCTTTCCATGCAGTGAGTTGATACCCTTATACTAAATCCTCTTCTTTGCCTTGATAAGAAAATGTAAGATATAAGCATGCATCTTGAATACATCCTTTGTCTTTTGATGGAGCATAGTATAATCGTGGCACGTTAAATGATCATGTTCTTTGTTGGTACATGTGAAAACATTGCCATGTAATCATATAGACTCGCTCCTTAACTTCCCTTGTTATGCCTCAGAATTCAATAGTTGTTAAGCATTGACTTCTGCATTTACTAAGAAAACCAGTATGTAAAACCAACAACTTTCCATTCTAGATGGAATTCATATCCAGTCCTTTTGGTGGAGTTGGTAATGCAGATGGAATTTGGATAGAAGTCTTATGTATGAATTTTTTCCCCGTCAAAATTGAAGCCTACATCTTTTCTCCTTAATTTCTCTTCATCCATACCTATGCTATTTGACATGATGGCTTCTCGTTAGTTGCAATCCTAAATAGAAGATGTCCAATATAGATAGTCAAATTCTTGTTGTATGTATTCAGATATAGAATCTAAGTAGTTTTAGAAAATTCACTCTAAGTTTTCTAGCTGAATCACACTATGGCTTAGGATACATTCGTTCCCCTTCATCCTTAGCTACTTTTCTTCCCAAATGTACATTTGACCACAAAATTTATCTAGAGAATATTTTTATGTTATGTATAGAACATGTTTCAGGTGTTAAATATTTGAGCTTCAAAATCTCTCTCTTTCATATATATACATAGATTTTTGCACAAAAAAAAATACCTAAAGAAAAACTTTTATCGTACTTATTGGTTGGGTATTCAATTTGTTTCAATTCAACTTGAAACCATAGAAACAATCCTTTGTGACACAATTTGTTAATGGGCTTCTATAAATTTTGTTTTAGAAAACCAAATGAAATATGGTGGTCGGATCGATTGTCTTCAATATATTACACTAAAAAATTGCATTGAAATGTAATAAACTTTTTCACGCTCTTTGTTGGTGCCTTATGTTTGTTTTCTAATCACAATGACCAAACCGAATTTATCTATGGTTGGATCATAGATGCCTATATCTGGCATAGTGATTTCCGTTTATGAGTTTTGCATGTTTAATTGTTGAGCTAAGCATCCTTTGGCTGTCCTTACACGGTAGCCCATGCTTGGGATGTCTCAGATCTAATTTCCCTGTGAGACCCTTATGGCACCTTGGGTGATGAATGGTGTGTATCTGATATGACCTCTCTCCTTAGATATGGGGCAAGGGAGAACATATAGAGGATGGATTTTGTCACTTTATTCCTTGTTGTTTTAAGTTAATTGTAGATTTCTTCCTTTCCCCACCCACAACCAAAACCATCCTTTTTTAAAGTAAAAATAAATCTATTAAGATCAAGACAATTTATATGATGTTCAACACTAATAGGGTTTGATTCAACAGGAGGAGGGTCACAGATTCAATTTTTGTCCCTTCTATGTCTACCAAATAATTTCTTACCTAAGCCAAAACCCCGTTGTTTAGGGAGAACAATGAAATATCTATTGTAAGTGTTAGAAAAACAATGTTTCCAGAAATGTAAAAAAGTTACATCTATGATGTTTGGATGCCTTAGCCGAAATAACAATGTGACTTATGCTGTAAATTGCTTCTCTAATGAAGTAGCACCAATGTCCTCATCATCTGGTTGCCTCATCACCTAAACAACCCCATGCATGTGCTTGTAATTTCCATGGTTTAGTGGGTGTTGGGAAATTCAATTGCTTAAATTGCTTTCATTTAATTATCAACCAGGGATGCTCGTAAGCTTGTGATAATGCCAGCAAAATATATGCAGGAGTAGGCATCTAACTCTAATCTAAGAAAATTCAATCAAATCCTAACTCTTTCATTCCACTTAATAAGACTTAGTTATTGTAGGAAAGAAAACACTAGCTCCCTTACAAGAGGTCTTCTCATGATGTTTCACAAAACCTATCAACAATCAAGATCATCAAGTAAACACTGATGCATTGAAAATAAATACACTTAAAAAGGCTTAGTTGTTGTAGGCATGAAAACAATAGCTCCCTTACAGGAGGTCTTCTCGTAATGTTTTAAATAACCTATCAACAATCAAGATCATCAAATAATTCTAATAAAAACAATAAAGCATATAAACCTATTCAAAACATTATAACAAGAAGAAAATGCTACTATGATCTATTTGGAGTGAGCTCAATTCTCCCAAGAACAAAGTAACACAAACTAAAGAATTCTAAATCTAAACTAGAGAATGGAAACTGATGTGAAAATAAAGCTTGATTCTTATTTCATCATAAGTTGGACACAATGCTCAAGGAGTCCTCCTTTGAAATGGAGGAGGCACTCCTATTTATACAAAAATTTAAGATAACTTAGATCCACAAATCTCTCCTAGATCCACAAATGCCTCATTTGGTTACAACCATGTGCTCACACCTATCAAGTGAGATCTCTACAAATCATCTCACAAATATTTCTTTCATGAATAATCTCCATCCAAGATACTTGAGTAGATCTCCAAATCTTTATCAAATCTTCAAAGGGTTGAAGAGGATTCGAATTTGAGGCTTGATGGTCAAGTTTGACTTGGTTGGAGTCTTCAAATACACCTGTAAACATCATGAAACTCATCCCACTTTCATATATAAGTGTAAACATGTCATTTTTCCAATATTTAATCATAAATTCACTCAAAAACACTAAAATAGATGCATTGGAAAATAATATGTCTAAAATCCATGTAATCATGAAAATAATTTAATGTAAGGGTATGGGAAAGCGAAATATGGTTAAAAGTGAAGTGAAAGTGAATTGAAAGTGAAGTGAAAGGTTGGTAAAAAAATGGTACTTTGGCGACCCAACAGTGGGTTGTAAGTCTTGAAAGCAAACTTAGTGCCTATGAACAACTTAAACATATCAATCATCCATTCTTCACCATCTCCAATAGCTTACTCTCCTCCAATGAAATCCAAATAATGAGACCAAGAAGACACTCTTCTGCGCTCTTTCTTTGCAAAATCTATATCATCCAGGGTTTGGTTGTTAATGGCTAAAGGAAGAGACCGAGTGCCATTCAATCTGCTATTAGAATGAGAGGTTGGAACTGACGAGAATTTGCTCTTATTCTCATATTTAACTTATTAGAATGAGAGGTTGGAACTGACGAGAATTTGCTCTTATTCTCATATTTAACTTGCTTTGAGCTTAGCTTGCGATCACAATGCTTGCCAACATTCTTCATTGTGCCAGACCTTCGAGACCTTGGGGGCCAAGACCATCACAGGATATCAAAAAGCGCAACAAAACTTCAAGCTACACAAAATTGATCAAAATAATGAAGTGGGTCTCTTCGAATTCTTCTGATCAAAATGAACAAATTTTCACCATACGCTCTCCAAAGGAGCTGGGCAGTGAACGTTGAGATTCGTTGAAGTCATTTTTGGAGATAAGCAACCGATTTATAAGAGACTTAAAAGCCTCTGTCATGCACAAGAAAATCGCTGCTATCCAAGACTAAAATCTTGAAATTTTCTCCAAACATAATATAAAATTTTCCATTTTGATGGCGAATTTAGCCGAGCACAAGTATATCCCCTCACTAAGTATTGGAATTTGGCTTGGATCAAATTTTCGTGACAAAAGTTAGAGTTTTTTTTCTTTTTTCTTTGATCTATCAGAAAATGGAAGGACTAAATGTTGTCGTGAATAAAGACCCGAAAGAAACTCACCAGATGAGAGGCGTTATGAGAAGTATTGAAGCACAACAAAACTTAGGATGAAGGCAATCACTGAAATCCTAGTGTTGAATGATTTGGTGTGACTATGATTGTTAGATATAAGAATCCATGGTATTTATTTAGTGCAATAACCTTTTCTATGGAGCGGTGGGAATGAGACGAGCTACCAAAAAATGTTGATTCAGGTGAATTAGATAATATATGGCTCCAAAGTGATATGCAGTCCTAAGCACCCATGTCGGTGGAGAAGCGACGGCCCATGTCGACCGGGAATGGTGAAAACATGTAGCAAGAGAAGGTTGGTTAATTGTCGTTGAACAGATGGCAAATTTTTAGAGGCGTTGGACAGACGACGAAGGTCAGGAGAGGAACCTCCCCTTAGATAACACCTTCGGTGTAATAAATGTATTAGTCAATGCTTCACGGACTAATTCGCGGCGAAAGGGAACTGAGTGTGGTGCAACGCTACCTTTTGGGTTTTTGACTGGTTTTAGACGTTCTCAGTTGATCGAAATCCCAAAAAGTAATCTAGTTAACTTACTCTCTTTCTAAATAGATTATGTCAATGATTTGTATGTATAATTAGACTTGAAATGTATATGAATAAACAATATTGAATTTAATTCCTTTTCGAAATAGATTATGTCAATGATTTGTATGTACAATTAGACTTGAAGCTTAAATGAATTTAAATATTCTATCTTAATCAATGAACACTGTAAAGATGCTTTCCAAATAAATTCTGTCAATAATTTGTATGGACAATTAGACTTGAAACTTAAATGAATTTAAATATTCTATCTCAATCACTGAACACTTAAACACTCCAAAGATGTTTTTATCTAAATAGATTCTGTCAATAATTTGTATGTAGGATGTTTTTTTAATATTTTATCTAAATCACTGAACACTTAAACACTCTAAAGATATTTTTTTTCTAAATAGATTATTTCAATAATGTGTATGTACAATGGTTTTTTCTAAATAGACTTGAAACTTATATGAAGAAACAATATTGAATTTAAGTATTTTTATATACAATTATTTAAATATTCTATCTTAATCACTGAAAACTGTAAAGATGTTTTTCTAAATAAATTATGTCAATGATTTATATGTACAATTAGACTTGAAATGTATATGAATAAACAATATTGAATTTAACTTATGTACAATTAGACTTGAAATGTATATGAATAAACAATATTGAATTTAATTTCCTTTCGAAATAGATTATGTCAATGATTTGTACGTACAAGTAATCTTGAAACTTAAATGAATTTAAATATTCTATCTTAATCAATAAACATTGTAAAGATGCTTTCCAAATAGATTCTGTCAATAATTTGTATGTACAATTAGACTTGAAACTTAAATGAATTTAAATATTCTATCTTAATCACTTAACACTTAAACAGTCTAAAAATGTTTTTTTCTAAATAGATTCTGTCAAAAATTTGTATGTAAGATGTTTTTTTAATATTCTATCTCAATCACTGAACACTTAAACACTCTAAAAATGTTTTTTTTCTAAACAGTTTCTCAATAATTTGTATGTAAGATGTTTTTTTCTAAATAGACTAGGATGTTTTTTTCTAAATACACTTGAAACTTATATAAATAAATAATATTGAATTTAAATATTCTTATATACAATTAGAAGTGAGAGTCAAATGAATAAACAATATATTATTCAAGGATGCTTAAGCCAGTTATATACAATTAGAAGCGAGAGTCAAATGAATAAACAATATATTATTCAAGGATGCTTAAGCCAGAAATATTAATAAGACTTCTCTGCTATGTTCTTTCCTGATTTACCCTTCGGGCTTTGTCCCAGCTCCAATAGAATACCCAATAAAATCCCGGACTCAAGTCGGAATAAGGGATGGAATTTCGTGAAGACTCTGATTCTGTGTTTAAAACCTATACGCTTATAAATAAATAAATAAATCACTGAAAAAATGAGTTTAGATACCCTGAAAAAATAAATAAATCACTGAAAAAATGGGTAAAATTTGTAGCTGATATCTTCCTAGCTTGTCACTAAATGGAGGATATAAGCTGCTTTGTATCATCTGAATGTTGAGAGAGGTTTGCCTGTGGGTGTTAGGTTACCAGAGGGAGATTCGCATCTAGGTGATGGGTTACCAGTGGGAGATATAGACTTGGGTAATTCAGAAGTTGAGGGAGAAGTACCTCTAGATGTATTCACCATCTCTAAAGCCTTGATACGGAGTTCAGGAGGGTAATCTGCAACCTATGCTTGGACCAACACCTGAAGACCACTAAAAGATAATTGCTTCCCTAGCTGATACGATTGTATGGCAATTTTTGAGTTAATCCTTTGGAGCAGCTTATTGGGAGTTAATTCTCCTGACAAACTTCTTTTGTAGTGTACAGAATCTTGATTTTCCTTGCTACCCTCAGTCTCTGTTCTTTCAGTACCCTTGCTGCTGCCCAGTTGAGAAAGTAATGAATACGTGCCAGTTTTGACTTCACTTCCATTTTGATCCTCGTCACGGAATGGAGTTATGTTGTTATTCTTATCCTCATCCAGAGTGTTACTCTCTGTGTGTGCCTGATGCATGTTGGTTTTAAGTGTATCAGTAGGTTGGTTTGAAGGATCCATGCAGATTTATCTATGGATTAGATAATCATTCAACTAGAATTGCATAATAATATACTAAATGATTAAATCACAATATCATAAAAAGAAAAAATAATTATTATTCAAGTAGWTGCCAAAAAAGGTTGCGTTCACTGTGATCAACCTTGATCTTTATAACAATACATAGTYTCATAGCAATTTATTTTAGAAAACTACTCATGCATTTTGCATTTTGCATGCATTATTTAGTTAGACAATCTATATCTAAATACTAACAAACATAAAAGAAAACTGCAAATGGATTAATGAAATGCATCATGTCAGATGATTGACAAGATTGCATCAATTACCAACATGGTTCTCCTCTCTCTGTTTGTGCATTTGCCATTCCAATGTTGTTCTTATCCATATTGTTACTACCAACATGGTTCTCCTCTCTCTGTTTGTGCATTTGCCATTCCAATGTTGTTCTTATCCATATTGTTACTTTGTGTCTCCAGCGGAATATTTGAGTCCACTGTCTCAATAGGCTGGTTCTTCTTCTTCTTAGATTCATGCTTTGTAACGCTAATACTGCATTCCTCTTCTGAAAATGAACCCGTCTGTAAAATGGACACCAACTCAACTTCAGAAATCTTAAAATTATTGATTCACAATCAATTGTGATATTAAGCAGGAACTTGTAATGTTGCTTGTGAACAAACCGAATGGTCTAAATAAAAATGAAACGGCACAAAAGAAAAGGGCAAAGAAGATATACTGCAAAATATAAGATATGAAATATAAGATATGAAAGAAGATGAACAGCATGAAATATAAACTGAAGTAAACATAATTCTTTTATAAGACGCATACCTGAACATCAGCAATGTCAACACCATTTTCCTTCAGAAAATTAAGAAGCTCGGATAAATTTTGTTCAGTGGGATGATAGTGTCCACTATATGGAAAGATGGTCTGTATTAACAAAGCAAATAAATTGTCACCATAGGATAGAACAGTTTAGGAACTTAATATTTAACCTTCAGGAAAGAACAAAGGCACTAATATTAATTGTATCTATGAATAGAAATGGATCTCAGTCTATAATCTCATGCATTTCAAGAGGCTATTGATCTAAACAAACTTGAAGTAAATTTAAAACACCCTCGTGCAAGAAATGCGAGAAACTATAAAAAAGTTTATTCGTTCCAGTCTTGTATCATCATATTGGGCCCTTCAATATTGGAACAGCAAGATGTTAGTGTGCTGCAGCTCCTAGAAGCAGCACTGAAATGGGGACAAGAAAATAAATGCAGAATGTTAACTTTTAAGGAATAGCGTGCAACTGCAAAGGAGACCTAACTTGTAAATCTGATATCAGTTGGAAGCACTCTCCTCATGATGCAGCATCAATTCAATAAGTGGAATTTAAGTTCAGTATGCCCATGGATAGGAATAGGCAGTACGGTTTCAACTCGGGCATATTACCACCATATATGGTATGACATTTTTTGCCCTATGGTTCACTGGCAACATATATAGTAGTGAGATCATTGAATCCTTGCCTTGCTGCCACCTTTACTGCTGGTAATGGATGTTAGAAATTAATTAAACAACCAGTCTAGTAGTTGATAGAGATAAGCCTGCAATAAATGCACCGACTTCGGTAAACTCTTGAAAGAACCAGAAACATTTGGAAGAAGCAATTCCAGCCATTGATCCTGAAACTAATCAACGGTGGAGCTCATCCCACCACTGTATAAATACTCATGTCTCTAATGCAATAGACAAGTTGTTTTGTATGTTCTTCATGTCCCTTTGTGTGTGAGTTCTCTGATTTGGTATCAGAGCCAAGAGAGTTGTGAGGGTCGTGTGAGCCGGAGAGGCCTGAGAATCAAGAGCACCGTGAGGTGTGCTGACCTGTGTTAGAAAGTTGTGAGATCTGAGAGTTGTGAAGGCCGTAAGAGCCAAAAGAGTGTTGAGAGCCATCACTATTGTTTGTCGTGAGACAGAGGGCCGTGAGACAGAGTTTGCTTCTCCACTGTGCGTTGAGGAGGTTAAGCGAACCACATACTTATTGAGTTGAGAAAGAACCTTGGACATGTGAAGAAATTATGTGGTGAGCCGTGAAAAAATTAGGCGGTTGTTTGGTATTTCATCTCCTGTTGCATGAAGGAAGATTTCCATAAGGAATTGTTGTGTGCTCTGACCTGTGTTAGAAAGTTGTGAGGTCTGAGAGTTGTGAAGGCCGTAAGAGCCAAAAGAGTGTTGAGAGCCATCACTATTGTTTGTTGTGAGACAGAGGGCCGTGAGACAGAGTTTGCTTATCCACTGTGCATTGAGGAGGTTAAGCGAACCGCATACTTGTTGAGTTGAGAAAGAACCGTGGACGTGTGAAAAAATTATGTGGTGAGCCGTGAAAAAATTAGGCGGTTGTTTGGCATTTCATCTCCTGTTGCATGAAGGAAGATTTCCATGAGGAATTGTTGGTTGCATGAAGGAAGATTTCCATAAGGAATTGTTGGCTCGGGGCTGCACACTAATCCTTAGAGGAGTTATATGGTAGTAAAATTCTGCATGGTAAAGGAGCCATATGCATATTGTTTTTTTATGGCCTAGTTGTTTTGGTTTGATTTGAGTAGAAGTTGAATTTGTCTTTTATGGTTGTGGTAATTTTGGAAGAAGTTAGAAAATAAAAGTGGCTGTGGTAATTTTGGAAGTCTTAAGAATATAAAAGTAATTTTGTTTTATGGTGCTGGTAATTTTGGTGTTGGATTTAAGTGAATGGAAAGTTAATTTTAACATATCATTTATTGAAGAATATAATGGTGGTAGTGTGTTAATCTAAAATGTGTGTTTATTTGTAAGGGTTCAACATGTTTATCTTGTGAAGATGAGATGATATTGTGATTGGGGTCACAATTTTAATTATTGATTGGTATAGAGTTTCTACATTGGGTTCTAAAAGGCCTAGATCATTTTAAAGTGATTTTAGTGTTTTTTAAAGATGACAAATATCATGGCAGATTCATATATAAATGAATCAAATAAGTTAGATGGAGAAAATCATGTCAATTGGAAGTTTAAGTTGTAGACGTTGATGGAAGGATACAATGTTTGGTCAATTGCATGTGGAGACGAAGCAAAACCAGTAGCCCCAACAACCTCAGTTCAAGATTGGGAGCGGCGAGAGACTAAAGCGAAGGTGCTATTGAGGATGTCTGTCAAGAACAATATCATCCCACACATTAGGGAATGAAAAACATCCCATGAAACTTGGGAGACACTTAAAGGTTTGTATGTGACGACGAACACAAACCGTGTATTATTTTTGAAGAGTAAGCTTCTTTCAATTAAGATGGAGGAGAATGAAAATATCAGTAACTTTCTTTCTAGAATCAAAGATTTGAAAGATAAGCTAGGAGATATTGGTGAAAAGATTTCTAGTACTGACCTGGTCACTGTCATATTAAATGGCATGTTGGATGAATATCAAATGTTCATTATTGGTCTTGCAGCTAGGGAAAAGGCCCCTACTTTTGATGAATTGACAGGTATTCTTCTGCAAGAGGAGGAGTGCAGAAAGAATCTCAATGGAAGATTTCACAATTCAAATCTGGCATTGGTGGCGAAAGGGAAACAACCCTACAAAGGAAAGTCATGGAGGAGAAATAAAGAAGGAAGGCCACATTCAAAACCAGATAATGGTAGGGCACCACCAAGCACAAACGCAAATGTGAAGAAGAATGAAGGATGCTACTACTGTGGTAAGTTTGGACATTATGCTAAAGATTGTAGGAGGAGGAAGTTTAATGAGTCCAAATATAACAAACATTCAGGAAATTTTGTTGATAAAAGTGCTAGAGTATGTGATGATTTCAAAAATCTCAAGTTGTTTGTTTCTGATGCTGCTTTATCAACAGACACTGATGATGCTAATGCTTGGTTTATTGATTATGGTGCTTCAATTCATATGTCATGTAATAGGAATTGGTTTGATACATATCATGAAAACATTAATGATGTTCATAAGATCTATCTAGGAGATGATAGGTCACATGAAATTAAAGGGTATGGAGATGTATCTATGACTTTACCTACCGGTGAGGTGAAACAAATCCATAATGTAATGTATGTGCCAGGCATAAAGAATAATTTAATTTATGTATCCACCATTGCAGATCAAGATCTAAAAGTTGAATTTGTTAAGTCACAATGTGTGGTGAAAGACATACAGGATCACTACAAAATCATTGCAAGAGGATTTAGAGTTGGAGAACTATATAAGTTTGATGTTACAAGGAGGGATCATCAAGCGTTGGCATCCACAACTATGTCAATGGAAGATTTATGGCATCAAAGGTATGGACACCTAAACCATAATGATCTTATGATGCTTCAGAAGAAAGAAATGGTAGAAGGTCTTCCAATGTTTAAAAGTGAACATGTTGAATGTGAAGGATGTGCATTAGGAAAACAACATAGAAAAGAGTTTCATATGCACATAGA